>ML732535.1:0-14322 GCA_009176345.1 Aspergillus leporis | reverse complement strand
AGACCCTGTTCTTCGTGCAGCATATTCAGCCACTGATACATGTTTTTTTGATTATATGATTTTATCTTTTTTATTTAATTACTATCTGGAGGCCGATTTCCTAGATATAACAGACCCTATGATTCTAGAAGAAAAAAAATAAAAATTAGTTTTTATTAATAAGATTCTACTACTATTTAATATTAGTTACTTTAATATTTCCTTGCCTACGTATCCTTACCTAGTTGACAGGTCGTCTACCCTGCCTAGTAGATATTCTTTACATATAGTATATTGTAGATCAAGTATATATCAAGAAACAAAGAACTACAAAATATTTTATCTTATTTTTTTGATCAATAATTTTCCTAACTACATGCCTCTGGAAATCTAGATATATCTTACCTAGATTTTCTATTAGTTATAAGCCCAGATTTCTTATTTTATTAATTATTATCAAACTATCTGATTCTATTACCTCAATCTATACCATATCTGATTAAAAGATTACTACAATCTTAAGTGGATCTAGTGATTGGCTTATCTGGTTTAATTCAATCAGGGTTATTGTAGAGAATAAAGAGATTTGGAATTTTATTAATCCTAATTTTTTTACTGAACCTAGTTTACCTATCAAGCCTGTGTATCTGAAAATCAAGGATATTAAAAAAAAAACTATTTTTATTTTAGTTCTAACCTTTAATAAAAGAGAGCTTCTAAGAGATTGCCAAAGAGACTATGAGTTCAGAATAAAAGAATATAATTATATAACTAAGAATTTAACTCTTATTATTATAACTATTCAGAACTTTATCTCTTATCTAAATAAGCAAGTGATTTTACTAGCTAGAACTGCCTATCAGCAATTGAAAATTCTTATATAGAAATTGGCATCATCAACAGAATCCCGAAAACGCAATATAATTTGCCGATATCATGATCTTAGGGGTCAGGCAACCAAATACTCTATAAAGACCTATATCTCTATGTGGGAGAATCTATACTCCGAAGTATCAGAACTTTAAATCAATAAAGTTAATCTATTAATCAAAGCTTTATATAACTTTCTTAAAGTTATTTCAAGGCTTCAACCATACTTTTTAATACTATGGCAAGATAAATTGACTAAAAGATCCAAGAATAATAAATTAACTTTATTATTTTTTGATGTGACCAAATAACTATATAATCATGTTAAGCTAAATCCTATAAAAAAATCAGCCAATCAATCAGCCAACTAATCAAGGATTGCACATGCAACTCTAAAAGGCATATAAAAATCAGGGTAAGTTCAAAATAGTTCTAAAAAGACTAATTGTCCCTGTCAATCTGAGCTAGATGAAGGAAATTATTAGTTCAAAGACTGCTTCTATATAAATCTAGTATTAAAAAAATTAAAGACTTAGATACCTAATCTAGACACCTTAGAACACTTTGAAAGGCCAAGCAGAATCCCAAATTTAAACAGGCATATAAAGGACTATTTAAAAATTTTAATTGTCTAATACTAAAAAACCTAAAGTGACTATGTCAGTTTCTCAGATCAACTGTTTTACTAATTCAAATCAAGGGCTTTACCCTAGATCTACATAGGTCTATGATACTATCTTAGATACCTATATTTACAATAATCTATTATATTTTAGATCATATAAGCCAAGCTTATTAATAATCTATGTAGATAATACTCATTCAAAAATTCTAGGCTTTGGCACAGCCGAATTTATACCCTTAAATACCTATGAAACTAGCACTATCTTTAAGCTTAAAAATTGTGCGCCTATGTGTCTAATTTTTATATTAATATTATGTCATCCTCTAAAGCTAAGGATGCAAAATTGCTTATAAATTATAGAACTTTATGTCTAAAAATTCTAGACCAAAAGCTAGTCTATAAAATTAAGAAAAAACATAGAATCCTATTAATTAAATAAGATGCAAAACCTTATCTATATAAAAAGCTTAATAACCTCAAGTCTAGAGCAAACCATCAAGTCTCATTCATTTACTCTAAAATCTGATCAACCAATCATATCAAAAGCTTCACTGGAATTATGGCATTATCAATTAGAACATGCAGAACAAGAAGAAGTTATATAATATCTAAATTAGATAACCAATAATATTAAATTTAAATTAACAATTAATAAATTTAAATTCAAGCAATGCCCTACCTGTCAAATATCAAACTCAAAAAGGTAAATTTCTAGAAGACCAATAAATCAAGGATCTACACCATTTGAAACCATGCATTGAGATTTAATTCATTTGAAAAAGGGGATCAGAAATATGAAATATATTAGTCATTTATACTATCCCTATTTAAAATATCATCTTGAAAAATCTTTAAAATCAAAAGATCAAGCTTCTAAATCATTGACTTCAATGTTGAATTTGATTAAAAATCAATTTTAAATCAGTCCTAAAAGATTCCATTCTGGCCAAGACAAAACTCTCAACGATTTCTATAAAATCTGTAGATTTGATGGGATTATTATTAATCAAAGCCCTATAGGACAACCAGAGTAGAATCCTTATTTAAAAAGATCAGAAGTGTTAATTATATGGAAAATACAGCTTTTAATAATTAATTTAGGTCTACCCCATTATCTATGATCTAAAATAGTAAATATAACTATTTATATTCTGAATCAAACTCCTAACAGGCAACTTCAATGGAAAACTCCATATGAAGCCCTGTATAAGACTTTATTTAAGAAGTTAGGATATATGTCTTCTAAACCAGATCTTTCTAATCTGAAGAGATATAGCTTAAGGGCCTATACCCGAATTACTAGTATACCAAGACTTGAAAAGCTTAAGCCAAGAGCTTTAATTGGCTATCTAGTAGGGTATATTGCTCTAAATATTTGGAGAATCTGGATTCCTTTAAGGAATAAGATCATTTCTATCTAAGATTATATTTTTAATAAATCAAAAACATATAATCAAAAGTCTGATTAAATAGATTATTTTTATGATCAAAACCTAGAACATGATCTTGAAGCTTTAAATTAATTAGAATTTAATGAAATCATCAATTCTATAGATACAAAACTAAATTTTGAAGATATAGATTTATCTAATAGTTTTATCTCTATTTCTGATTCTGATGAATTTGATTATGAAGAATTTGGTCATGAATTATGAGCTGAATTATTATCTGAAACCCAATCCATTTCTAGTTCAGAAACAGAATCAGTTCAAAATAAGATAAGCAGTAATCTCAGCCATTCAGACCAAATACTAGGTAATTAACCAGATACATTTGCTGCTTCAAAGCCTGATTCACCGCCTCATGTGGTCATAGATAATAGCCAGTTCAATTTTAATAAATATAAAAAGAACTATTGTTAATCAAACTCTATAATTGATAAAAAAAGAGATAGATCAGAATCACCTAATTTAAATAATTTTAAAAGATCAAGAAATTTTACTCTATTTACTAAGAATTCTGAGAATGATGATTTTAAGCCATTTTTCCAAGCATTCTCAACAGGTCTACAAAATATCAAAAAATTGTATAAAAATAACATGTCTCCTGAATCATCAAACTGAATAGAAATGCTAAAACATCTATTTAAAAATAAATAAATAAAAGTATGTAATATTGAATATCAGCAGCTAAATCATATGAACATATGAACTCTAGTTTTAAAAAATTCTATTAATTAAGCAGAAGTCCTACTACTGAAATAGGTCTTCAAATATAAATTTGATGATCAAGAATTTTTATCAAAATTTAAAGTAAGAATCTGTATACAGGGTGATCTATAACTAATTAGTAGTTTAGAAACTAGGGCAACTACTCTAGCTACTAGAACTCTAAGAATAATTTTGATATTAACTATAACTTTTGACCTGGAATTAGTTTAATTAGATATAGTAAATATCTTTTTTAATAATTTTATTAATAAAATTATCTATATTTCTTAATTATGTAGATATAAGCCTAAGTCTAAAGTACTAAGATTATGTAAAGCAATTTATGGCCTAAGACAAGCACTATTTCTATGGCAAAAGGATATTAGTCAAACTTTAAAATATTTAGGGTTAAAACTGATTTCTAAGGATCTCTACCTATTACAAATAGCTATTTAATTTTTATAATATATATTGATAACATTATTATTCTATATTATATAAGACATCATGACAAGATGCTTTAATTAAAGAATTTATTGCTTTCAATATACAAAATGAAGGGTCTAGGTCAGATGACTTAGTTTCTTAATATAAAGATATTTAGAGACGGATCTAAAAGAAAACTTTGGATTTTTTAGGCTGATTATATTAAAAAAATTATACACCGATTTCATCTAACTAATTAAAAAGTATCAAAAACATCATTGCCATCTAAAAGCCTATATAAAAACAAATCAGAGCAAGAATATCAAGCCACAAAATCATTTATTCATCAATATCAGCAAAAAGTCAGATCAGCTCTATATACAACAATTATTTTATGACTTAATATAATATAGAGTTATAAATTACTATCTAAATTCCTGCAGAATCCTACCCCCAGGCATATAGATACAATAATTAATTAATTGTATATTTATATAACCACAGGCACCTAGTAATTGAATATTTAGATAATCTAGATAAAGATCTTAAAAAGCTTATTTTCTAAATAGCTAGTAATACAGTATTTGTAGACAATGTTGATATAAAAAGCTTTGAAGGCTATATTTACAAGCTATTTAACAAACCAGTTGACTGGTCAGCTAGAAAACAAAAAATAGTTATATTATCTACTACCAAAGCTGAATTCTTAGTTTTAAGCAGTGTAAGCAGGTAGTTTCTATGGTGGAAACACCTATTCAAGGCTTTGGAATTTGATCCTGAAGAAAAGCTTATTATTTAGTATAATAATCAATAAATTATTGATCTTCTAACCAAAGAAAATTCTGTTTTCAAGACCAAGCTTAAACATGTTGATATTTATCAACATTGGCTCAGGCAAGAAATTAAAAAAAATTTATTAAAATCTCATGGATTTCAACCAATTAGATAATTGTAGATGAACTAATTAAATAGCTTACTTATCTTAAATATCAAGCCTTTCTGAATCATCTAAATATGAAAGACATCTCTGAAAAATTTAAAAAAAATGATTAATTCATTTTTTATCCTCTTTTATTAATTTTTCTTTATTAATTCTATTATTTTTTATTAATTTTCTACTAATTTTATATTAGTTCCTGCTTTTTTATTTTTTGTAGTTTTAATATCTAGAAAATTTCTAGATATTTAAAACTAGGGGAGTATGTTGAAAATAACATCACGTGATCCAATATCATATAATAATCTTATATTCTTAATCATTCTATGCATGATCTATACAATTGTATTAATCTATTTTATTATTTTATTCTTTATAATTTATAAATTTCTATACGATTCTATGCAATTCTATTGCATCAACATGACGTTATATTGATTACATGATCCAGACATCAGATCTATTATTATTTAATATAAATAGACCTATAATCCCCAGATGTTCTAAAGATCAGATTGCTCTGATTAAATTATTTTGATTTAATTGCTTAGGTTAATTTATAGTTAATCTTACTATTCTTATCTATCTAGTCAATCTATCTAGTCTTAAGAATCTTATTTGATCTTATCTTCTTGATCTTATCTCTATCTCTATCTTCATCTTATCTTATCTTTTTGATCAATAATTCGCCTGACTACATGCCTCTGGAAATCTAGATATATCTTACCTAGATTTTCCGTCATTTAAAAATATATAAATAAATTTATTTGAAAATCTCGGAATATCTGGTTAATATAATATTAAAAGTTACCTAGTATATAAATTAGTCTTTAGATAATAATACTAAGTATTTATAAAGTCCAAAGCATATGCGGAAAAGCAGTTATCCATTTGTCTTTAGCAGCGATCCTTATCTTATAAAACATTTAACTTGGCAAGCTAACAAGCTTTTGTAATATATTTAAAATTCTTTATTAGTTAAGGAGGGTAGATACTTTTTTTTTATTAATAGTAGCATTTAGAGTTCTATAGTTGTAGTAGAATTATAGTTCTTTATTAAGATTTTTGAACTAGTAGAATTAGAATAATAATTTAAAAATTATCTACATATATATATTATCTTTTTAATAATTGAATAAGGGCCTTCTAAAGAACCAGAAGTTTAACTTCTAATATATTATATGAAATTTTATAAAAAAATCTGATTATCTTTTATTATTTTTTTTAATAAATTTAATGGTCCACCTAGGGCCACAAATTTTATTTAACAATCTATAAAATTGACCTCCCAATCTTCACTCCTTGACTTGAAAGACAATTAATTCAGTTAAATTAAGGCTTGATTCAATCTATATATTCAATTCCATTATTCAGGGCTTTGCCCTATCCTTCATCCATTCTTAATCCCAAATATAATCAAAGGTCAATAAGAAACCCCTGATCATGTGTCACTTGGAAACCTAAGCCCTAAAAGGCCTAGATTCCCGACAATATTAGATATAAAATATTAAATAGGCCAGAAACTTATGTGATGAGCCTGGCAAGAAAGTAATAAAAGAAATTAATTAAATAATTGCAGATATTATAGTGTTGGTGCTCCTAAACTAGAATATCAACTCTGGGGAACAGAAGAAGGTCAGGGATAGGGTGACCAAAGCTACATATATATATATGTGGACACCCTGCCTTGTCATTCACTGTTTTACTAAGATCCTCCAGACTTTGCAGTTCTCTGCATCTCAATTTACTAGTTCTCATCTTCGCATTCACCACTTGCCATGTGTTTTAGTGAATACTCAGTTAATCAGTGAATGTCAGGTGATTAGTCAGCCAGTTCAGCTCGAGTCATCACAACTTATCTCTACCTAATCGAGAAGCGATTTCCGGTGGGGCCTACTAACATTATGTGGCTTGAAAAATCACCATTGTTATGGTAAAAGGAAAATAAGGAAAACCCTAGGAAAATGTTAGGACTAGCGTGCTTGCTTTAGCTAGTTCCCACTGCACTAAAAAGGCACAATGGAAGATCAGTAGATCTTCCAGCAAGCGTATTATATGCTTCAGGTCCAGGGGCCTGACAGAAAATTGGTGCTTGTCACGAGCTTTCCCTATCAGGTGATCTTCTGATTATATAACCCTTACCACTAGGTAAAAGACTAGAATTTCAAGACAACGTCTTGAAATGATTATCCCTTATATAGTAGTCGTCCCATTTCTGAAGATCCCTGCCTATTTGCAAATGATATATATTAATAGTTAATATTTTTTAAAATTTTTATTAATGAGTTTGAAACGTCTCGAAAGGACAAATATTATATTTTTTAAATTTAAAACAAATAGCTTTTACTTATTGAAAGAGAGGGGTAAAGGGGGGTTCAGTAAGTTAAGAGGAAAACTATAAATAAATTAGTAGAAATATATATTTATTAGTAGTAGAAGCAGGTATATTTTCTATTTTATTATAAATATAATATAATATATAAAGATTTTTAATTATTTCTTCTACTTAAAGAAGCTATTACTACAAAAATATGTTTAAATAAGATTAGCAGTAAAGTAAAGTCTATTTTTTAAAAAAAAAGTAGAAGAACTTTTTAATAGGAAAATCTACTAATTACTTTAAATATAATTAATAAAATGTTATCAAGGATCCTTAGAGGGAATGGGTTAGGAAATAGGTTTGGATGGGTTTCTAATAGGTTCTGATAGGTTTCTAATAGGTTCTAATAGGTTCTGATGGGTCTTGATGGGTTCTTATGGGTTGGCCCTATTCTAATGTGGATACTTTAGCCAATTATTAATTATTATTTAAAATTATTTCTGAGCTATTTTCTACCCTCTTTATCTTACTTAATTTATCTGCTTGTTTATTTCTTTGTCTTTATATATATTTATATTTATTTTTTTTTTTATACTTAACTAATTGTCTTCTAATTTCTATAATGTTTTAAAGCCAGTAATCTAATATCTTGTCTTCTTTTTATAATGACGACACAGATAATCTAGGTTATTTAATATTATTTAATAAAAATATAATCCTTTTCAGCAGCTAGTTAATATTAGATATCTTTAGTTCTAATTTTATTAGACTAAATCTCCTATCTTCTATTCCTCTCTTTTTCATGCATGTTGGCCCGACTCAAAGAAAAGCCTATGTCCTCTATGATACAATTGCGCATATAAAATGGGGTTGATTGGTGGCTACAGACGGACTATGGGCAGAAATGCAAGATGCAATGGGATGCAAAACATATAGTAAAAATATAAAAAGATTTTGAATAAGTTACCTAAATCACAGATGGCTTATTTAAGATTATATGTAAACATTGTTACAAGATCCTAGAACACCCCCAGACACCACTTTAAGATGATAAAGGTCTTCATAACACGTTAACTATGACAAAGCATTTGAAAACTAGAGGGTGTAAATGGATTGCGACCAAGGGAAAGACAGAGATTACTTAATTCATAAAAATAGTAGTATGTTTCTTATATATAATTATCTTAGATTTAACTAATACTTTTCTTGAATAATTTATAAAAATAATTATTATTTATAACTTTGTTTTCCTAAACTACCTGGGAGAAGGTAATTTTATAATTTTTTATAATTAATTATTTTTTATTTATTTAAGTATCTAATCTTACAAAATCTTTTTTTTTTTGTTTAAAAATTTTTTTTAATATCTCTCCTTCCTTCAGCTACTACAATTTATTGTTGTCTCTAGGATATTATTTAAGATTATTAATAATTAATTCTTCGTACACTACCTAAGAACACCAAAATATCAATTGCACTTGACTATTAGACATCGTCATATAACCAGGTATTTATGACAATCACTGGCTATTTTGTTAATAAGTGTTAGACTTATTAGGAGGTTCTTCTTGGATTTAAATCTTTTTATAATTTATATATTAAATAGAATTTAAGTAATATACTTCTTAAGACTCTAGTAAATCTTAAGATTCAAGATTAAATATTTAAATTAATAATAGATAATATATTAAATAATAAGATATTAGTTAACTTACTTGATTAAGTCTTATCTAATAATATAATTATCATCTAAATTTTATATTTTATTTATATTATTCAACTATGTTTAAGCCAGCTTCTTGATTGTCTAAAAGCTACACCTCAGAACAATAGTGCAGAGATAAAATAGACTAATCAATAATCAACTGTAGCAAAGGCAAATATATAGTAATAGAAGTACAAGATTTTATATATATTAGATAAGATTCAGTACCTTGTAATCTATATTTATATAAGTTTTTAACAACGCGAGGTCTTTCTAAGTCTTCAAAAAAGCAAACTAAAGCTTGTGTCAATTTAGAATATAAGAACTTGATGGAACTCAACCTTTTTTATACTTTATTGTATTAAAAGACTATAAGTCTTCTTTGTCCTACTTTGTGTAGAATATAACTATGAGGAGATGCTTCTAAATAATAAAAAATAATGTTAAATTAACTACCTTCTTTACATCACTGAGCCATTCTTTGATTATACGACAGAGCTTTCAAAAACCAAGGAGGTTACTACACACCTGGTATTCAAGATCTACAATACGCTTTTTAAACATCTCAAAAAATCAATGAATCAGCTACGTCGAAAACAGGTCCCATAGAAGAAACAAATGCTTGTGTTTTTTAAAACTAATTGACAAAAGCTTGATATATATTATTTATAAATAGATAATATGTTAGGATATATTTATATAATTATGATTATACTAATTTTTATAATAAATTCTAATTCTTTCTATCTAATAACTAGGATCAAAAATAATATAATACTTATTAAAAATTATTTTAAAAGACTCTTGTATCTTACTAGTAATGTTTATTTAATAGCTTTCATGATCCTCAATCTACAACGCGACTAGATAGTAGCCGAGGGTCAAGGCTTAGTAGAATATTAAATAAATATAAGACTCTAACTAAACTTATAGAGGACGAGATCTCTTAATATCTTGATAATGGTAAGTTTTAATCTTAATATTTGATTTAATCTAAGGCTAACTAATTAATTTAATAGATATAATTAATACTAAATCTCTTTAATTCTAGAGAAAAAACCATTCTTGTTTTTCTATAATTACCTCCCTCACCCATGACATTCTTTCAATACCAGCAATAGATGCTGAAGTAGAATAACTTTTTAATACTACTTAAGATATTTATTATTATTATTGTGATCGCCTGAAGTCAGATACAATTGAGAAGATCATGTTATTTTTTTATATAACAAGGTTTAATCTTAGAAAGGATAAGACAAGACAACTAAAACAGTTTTTTACTATATATAAGATTAAGACAATAAGGGAGGAAAAGAATAAATATTTAAAAAATCTAAAAATTAATATAATTAGTAATATTAAAAGTATAAGAAGATATCTACTAATCTAGTAAATATTAGGGAGACTAAATCATAGCTACCAGAAAACTCTACTCAAGTATAAGTCTCAGGACATAAGTAAGTATGAAAAAAGGATGATATATTTAAGTATTATTAGTTATTTATACTAAATTTATTTTATTAAGATTACAGAGCACAGGTTTTCTTAAATAATATATAATCTAAATACTCAAAATTTCAGTAGAAAAATGTATTACTTATGTAGTTATGAGATATAGGGCTGTTTGTCCTGTTTATATTAAAATGGGTACTCATGGGTTACCCATCATGGGTTATGGGTTATAGCCAAGAACCCAAAACCCATGATGGGTTGGAGAATTAGACCCAAAACCCACGATGGGTTGGGTTGGGTTCGGGTTTTGATGGGTCCTGCCGAAGTCTATTCAACAAGGACCTTTGCAGTTGCTATTAAACCCATTTGAAAGCCAGTCTCGTCCATGTTGTAGATATCTTGTTTATGGATATCATATTCATGTATAGTATCATGTACGCATTTGAACCAGGCGTTGATAATCATTAGATTCTCACATCTAGCACGTTGGTAGTCATATTTTCAACTATATTTCACCCATAATTCCTTATGACATCTGACAAACCAAGTTACCCACTTCTCACCAAAGGTACAGGCTTATTAAGTCATACAAACAACAGTAACTATACTAAATACTGTACAGTTGCAAAGTAGGGTGGAAGACCATATTTATCAATATCTAGAATCCATGCTATAAGTATAGATTCTTTAGTGGTACTAAGCTTGCGGCAATTAGGGGTAGAATCATCCCAAGCAGAGATTCCTTTAACACGCGTCCTTAAAGTGGAAAGAGGCACATCAAATGCAGCGGCTGTCTTAGTGATTGATGTAAAATCACCATTTTTATATGCCTCTAGAGCTAATTACATACGATCTTCTTTTGAACTATCATTTCCTTTTGCCATGATGATTAAATTGGTGGTTATATTGATGAGAAAGAGGTGGTGGTGGAATTCAAATTTGACAGGTGTCCGCTTACGTTATCTAGAGAACATAGATCTTTTATTTCTAGGAACCAACACGTTCCAGTGTCTGAGGGATAGAAGGCGGAAGCGCTGGCTAGACAAAGTTAACATCAGATATAGAACTAGGCATATACTAGTCATATAAAATATTAGAGTTAAATAGCTATATACTATCAAATAAAAAAACTAAAAGATTATCCAAAGAATTATTCTTAAAAATTAAAGAATAGTTGTTAATAAATTAAGAAGTCTAGCTCTGCAATATAGTAATTGATAAAAATCAAATTAAAAAAAAGAGAATATATAAATAAACATACAAAAAAATATTAGAATTAGAAATAAAAAATAAATTAAATTTTATAAAAATTAGTAACTAATATAAATAATATAAAGTTCTACAAAATATCTATTTCCAATTCTTATAATAATTAGAGAGTTAGTTTTAGGATATTAAGATTCTATAAGATTTAAACTACGCCGAATCTTATCGAACCATACAAAGAATCTTTTCATTTGCAACACCACAGGAACTGTACTAGAAATTTTTAGATAATTTATATAATTTTTAACTCCTAACTTTTGCTAAGTCCATCATCAGTAGTAGAAGATATTATTTTTCTATAAAAATTAATAGAGCATATTACTAGTAAATAGTAGATTTATAAAATATAATAATATTCTAATGAATTAAATTACTAAAAAAGCTTCTAATTAGCTTAGTTTGATTCCAGTGATTATTAATTAAAAATATTAATAAAAATCATGTTATAGTACACTAGAAAAAATATATATTTTCTATATTATATATTATATTAATAAATATTTTAATTATAATTTTTTTATATAAATTTAAAATTTATTAATACTAAGAAAGTCTATAATTTCTAATATTAAATATTTTATATACAAGTGAATTTAACAATATTTCATAAGGAGTAAGACTTGATTAATGTTTGTAGATATAGTGACAAAAATAATATTTAATAATAATAAGAAATTAAGATGAATCATTATTTTATTCATTTAAAAAAAAAAAAGAAATTTTTAGTTAAATTATACAATTACAGTTCTAGAAGGTTCGAACTGTGATAAAACCATATAAAACCACGGTACGGTGCAGTTCTAATATTTTAGAACCGCAAAACCACGAGGTTCGGTTCGAGGTTCTAGATGTCGGACCCGGAACCGCACCATTTTGAGGCCTAATATCAATTAGGCAGCCGTGACACGAGAATATTGAACACGAAGGGGAGAGGAATAAGAATTAGGCCTTAATAACAACATCAATTACGGGGTAGTCAACAGATCACATGATATCAGATGACGAGGTTGTCATTATATTACCCTCTTTTTCAAATTCAGGCGACTCGACCGAATTACTTGACATAAATTAGAAAAAAAAAGAGTCAGAGCAAGTCTCCAAAACTTGTACATACAATAGTTGTAAAGTCTTTAATTAGATTATAAATTAATTATAAATATACTATCTAAAGGATCTTAAGAACAGTTCTTAACTTAGTATTTATGTAATTTATAATAAAAATAATAATAAACTTTTCTATAGCTGATATTTATAATGAGAATTATTAAAATAACTAAAATAAATAATATATTACTAATTTTCATTAAATCATAATAATAATTAAAAAAACTACAAGCTACTAAAATAACACATAAGAAGCCAGGATAATCAGTAGAAATATTAACTATTTAAAAAAATAATTTTTAATAGCAAATATAAGGATATAATATAAAACAAAGATCTTGGTAGCATCCATCAGATTTAATCACATACTTCATACAAAACATGTTTAAATTTTGTAATAAAAATAATTAAATTATTATCTTCTTCAAGTCTAGAAGTCTATCTTTAGTTTTTTACATTTTATTTAAATTATTATAAACTTGCTGAAGCTGATCCAAGATTAAATAATAATCCCAATTGCTAGTTTCTTTTGCATGGTGTAGTTGAGGTAGGACTATAACTTAGATATTAAAATCTAGATTTAGATAAACATAGTAGAAATGAGTTATTATATTATTAATAGCTTCTTTATTAATCACTAGTGAGTTTGGTGTTAATTAGCAGTAACTAACTATGTATCAAATTTAAGAATT
This sequence comes from Aspergillus leporis, assembly GCA_009176345.1. Taxonomy (NCBI): domain Eukaryota; kingdom Fungi; phylum Ascomycota; class Eurotiomycetes; order Eurotiales; family Aspergillaceae; genus Aspergillus; species Aspergillus leporis. Next base: position 796 of record ML732535.1, on the reverse strand, counting down.
TGGCCACTGAACATTTTGGGATCTAAAAGGCATGTTTTTAATTAATGATTTGGCTTTAGCTAAGACTAAACTACTTAAAAATTTATTAATTATTACTTAATAAGCTTATTCTCATTGCGCAGAGCCTGGACAGCAGCTTCAAATTTAATATGTAGATGAGCAAGTTAAGTATTTATAATTTTTTTAAAAAAGAAAAAGAAATTATAGAAATTAAGATTCAAATAAGTTATTTTATAATACTACAATTAAAGTAAGCTATCACAGCTAGAACAGAACAGAACAGAGTAGACAAACAAAATAGAAATAATTAAGCAGTGAAGATCAAAAATTCATAAATCAGTTATCACATGCAGCTGTATAATCAACAAATAAATAAAATAACAGAGTTTAAAAATAGACAGACAAAATATTAATCCAATTAAATATTGTTGGAAATAATATCATGTGATCCAACATCATATGATGATATCATATTCTTAATCATTCTATGCATGATCTATACAACTGTATCGATCTATTTCATCATTCCATTCCTTATGATCCATGAATTTCTATACGATTCTATGCAATTCCATTGCATAAACATGACGTTATATTGATCACACGATTCAGACATCAGGTCTATCATTATTCAACATAAATAGACCTACAATTCCCAGATTGTTCTGATCAGGTTGTTCTGATTCAATTGCTCAGGTCAATTCACAGTCAATCTCACTATTTTTATTTATCTATTTATCATGTCCATCTAGTTAATCTATCTAGTCTTAAGGATCTTATTTGATCTTATCTTCTT
>ML732534.1:0-14479 GCA_009176345.1 Aspergillus leporis | reverse complement strand
GAATCAAAGCAAACGGAAGTCATCTATGGGCGAAAGCCACGAGCCCAGAGACGTAGAGAAGAGAGGGAGGCATCAAGAGGTCCTTCTCTACGTACCCTAGCCACTGAACAGCGGCGAATCAGTGAAGTGGCTAATCTAGCTGTAGCGCTGGAACTTTATCTTGGTGACCATGATGCTTTCAAGGCCGAAGCCAAAGAGGACTTAAAAGGGCAGATTCCTATCCCAAAGACTTATCAGGAGGCAATCAACGATCCTACGTACGGAGCTAAATGGAAGGAGGCAATCAAACTTGAGTTGAATAATCTGATTTGATTTGGAACCTGGAGATACATCAGAAGACCTAAAGATCAAGCTGTGGTATCAACCAAATGGGTCTTTGATATCAAGTATTCAGCCGACGGACGAATCGATCGATTCAAAGCAAGGCTAGTTGCTCGAGGATTCTCCCAACGTGAAGGATTAGACTACGAAGACACCTTTGCCCCAGTTATTCGATTGGAAAGCCTTCGAATCCTATTTGCTTTAGCAGCAACCCATGGTCTTAAAGCCCATCTGCTCGATGTAACAAACGTCTATGTTGGATCTAAGATTGATAAGTAGATTTATATGGAGATTCCTAAAGGGGTTGATCCTAAATCCCATGATTCAAATGATGTATGTGAGATCCTGCAATCCCTGTACGGACTTCGACAATCCGCCTACCTCTGGAACCAGAAGGTCAAGAAATATGTCATATCAATTGGATTCTGACAAAGCACCGCAGACCCTGGAGTCTTTATTAATGACCGCGGGGTTATTATAGCTCTCTATGTGGACGATATCCTGATTTTTGGAAAAGATATTGAGAATATTGAATCCACTAAAGACCAGTTGAAGAGTTTCCACCCAATGAAAGACCTAGGGCTTGCGCAGAAGATATTGGGAATTCGGATTACTCAAACAAAGGACTTTATTTGGCTTAATCAAGAGTTCTATGCACGTTCTATCCTAGAGGAATTCGACATGACTGAATCAACATCTCCAGGTACCCCACTAAGCCCAAGTATTAATCTAGATGATGAATCATTTAGGAAACTATTTCGAGACCTGCACAGCAAATATAGGAAGATTATTAGATGACTTACCTATCTAGCTGGTGGAACCAGGCCAGATATTCAATTTCCAGTTAACCGATTAAGTCAACACCTAGCAGATCCTCGAGATGTCCATCTCAGAGCTGCGAAACACCTCCTCCGCTATATCAAAGGTACTATCACGTACGGAATAACCTATAGCGCAAAGGGGAGTGAGAGAACTGGGAATCTAGTGGGATATTCAGATTCATCATATGGGAACGCTACGAAGCACCGATCAACCAGCGCATATGTCTTTATGATGGCTGGTGGACCAGTTAGTTGGTGTAGCAGAAAGCAACCAATTACTGCTATGTCTACCACTGAATCAGAATATATTGCGGCTGCAGAGACAGCAAAGCAGGCTATCTGGATTAGACATTTTCTAGCGGCTATTCGGAAGCACCCCAAAGGACCAATTGAGTTGGGAATTGACAACCAAGGTGCCTTAGCGCTAGCATCCAACCCAGTCAATCACCTGCGAAGCAAGCATATTCGTGTATGATATCACGCTATCCGAGACTTCATTGAGCATGGTGATATCAAGGCCTTCTTCGTACCTACCTCAGAGATGGTTGCAGACGGACTGACCAAGGCAAGCAAGCCAGATGGGATAAAGCAAGCAGTTCAACTGCTGTAGCTGACATTGAAATAAGGTTCTATGATGCAACATCTAGATCCGCAGATTGATAAGATAAAGGCGTTCAACACCCCTATATTTGTCTTTGTGATTTCCTATTTTGGAAGTTTGTATAGCTTTATTTCATTCGTTTTGGGGTATTGAACGAAGGGGAGTGATACGGAAATATGAGCCCACGTGACCTCTAAGGCTTGGCTGTGGATGAACAATTGTTCCCCTAGATTCTAGAAGATGATGGAACCAGATGGAGGAAGAGGTATAAGAGATAGATGAGAGGCGAACAGGAATAGAATGAGAACGAAGAGATAATCAACCCAATGGCATCCATTCCTTAGTAGGCTACGTGCGTGTAGTCGATACAGTTCCATTCTGCCCTTCTTCCCCTACATTCTCAACAGCCCCATCTGCCCCAGGGGAGGACGAGCTTGTCACCACAGCTTGGAGAGAGCTCTGGCCCATCCTGGGCGACTCAATCACTCTACTATACCGCCGCTGCCTGGAAGAAGGCTGCTATCCGCAGAATCTTAAGACTGCAAAAGTTGTAATGCTGCCAAAACCAGGAAAGAGAGACCTTACCCAACCAAGTGCCTGGCGTCCCATCAGCCTGCTTTCTACCTTAGGCAAGGGCCTCGAACGTTTCCTTGCACGACATATGGCCGTACAGGCAATTCGGGCTAAACTATTAACACCCTGCCACTTCGGCGCACTCCCTGGCCGCTCTGCGGTTGATCTGGTTCAGGTCCTTGTCCACAAAGTAGAGAAAGCTTTTTAGATAGGAAAGATGACTTCATTACTACTACTAGATATAAAAGAGACCTTTGATGTTGTAATTCATCAGTGGCTGCTTTCTCATCTGCGTTTACAGGGGTGGGATAATAGTCTAATACAACTAATTCAGGACTGGCTATCCAGCTGTTTAGTCTTAGTACAGATTGGGGATGCTATAGCAACAGACTTGATAAAGGGAGGCCTATTATAGAAATCTCCTCTCTCCCCAATTCTCTTTCTACTATACGCAGCAATAGTAGTTGCCGCTTATAAAATCTCTTTTAGTTATGCAGACGACCTAGGGCTACTGTTTATTGGCCACACCTTTAAAGAGACCTCTCAGCAACTTGTTGAAGCCTACAAGTCAATTACTACTCTTGGGGCAGAATCAGGCCTTCCTTTTTCTATTGAAAAGATAGAGATATAGTACTTTTCCAAGTAACAGAATCAACCTGCTCCTACAGTTTTTCTGCCAGGGTTAGGCACGGTTGAATCATCTATTTGTACCCGCTGGCTAGGGGTCTTGCTGGACACGAAGCTCACCTTCAAGCCACATATAAACTGGGTCTTCAGCCGTGGCAAGCAGCTTGCACAACACCTCCAAAGACTTAGCAATATCCAGCAAGGATGTCTAGTTATCTCTATGCGAGCAGCAGTCATGCATTGTGTTTTACCAACAGCACTCTATGAGATAGAAGTATTCTATACAGGCTGAAGACAACAATAGGTTATTAACTCTTGGTGATCCCTGTTTTACTTAGCTATCTTGGCTATTCTCCCTGTCTATAAAACAACATCTACCGCAGCACTGCTTCGCGAGGCAGACCTGCCTGATCCAGGAGCTCTACTCAACAGTATCCTCCAGAGAGCAATTGCAAGGTATGCAGGCTTAGACGCTGGGCACCCAATTGTGTGTATAGCTGATGAAACTGGCCCTAAATCCAAAACTAGGCTCTACAGTATACTCCGGAATATCTCTACCCCTGCGCCAGAACGCGCGTATATAGAGGCACCTCGCCCACCATTACGCATGCTTCCAACACACCACGAAGCCTATTCTCCCGCCCCCCTGCAGATATCAGTCTACTCAGATGGCTCACAAACAGGCCAAGGTGCTGGTTATAGATATGTGGTATACTATAGCCCTATCCTTATCACCCAGGGGTTCGGCCCTGCTGGTCCTAAAACAGAGGTCTACGATGCAGAGCTTATGGGCGCAGTAGAGGGACTCCGAGCCACAATGAATCAGTCATGTATATAATATGCCACCCGCTTAACTATCTTACTTGATAATCTGGCGGCAGCCAGTCTTCTGGTAGATAACAGGCCAGTATTATATAAACATGGACTTACAGACATCTTTCAGCAGCTTTCCATATAATAGAAGAAAGCCTCATCTCTTCTAAACTTATCATACAAGCCCTTAGAGGTTCGCTGGATCCCAGGTCACTCTGGGGTAGTAGGAAACGAACTAGCAGACCAGCTTGCCAAACAGGGCGCAACAATTAATGACTCCCACATCCCCCCCTCTCCTTCATTCCTCAGGCGGGAGGCAAAACAAAAACTCCGCGCAGATACTTCTGCCGCTTACATAAAAACTGCCCCACAGGCCTACCATGATCTGAATATTAGGCCTCATACAAAGAGTAGTCGTGCCTAGGAACACAACCTTCCCTGCTGGATACTAAACCAGCTGATAGCCGCCCGTACAGGCCATGGGGACTTTACAGCATACCATGAAAGATTTCACTATTTAGACTACCTGGCAACCTGCTCTTGCAATAGACTAAAGTCCCTCGTACACTTTTTCTTCTGTTCTCACACCAGGAAGCGCTGGAAGAACAGATGGAAGTGTCAAAAAGCTAGCCTGTTACAAACAATTGACTGGCTTCTTAGTACAGCTGCTGGGGCTGAAGAGTTTAGCCATATTGTGTAAGATTTATTCTTTTTCAAGGATATATGCCCGAACTGGGCTCGCTTAAGCACTGAATAGTGCAATAGTCCACATTTCTACTTGGATAAAAGAGGATGGCACCCCCTTTTATCTATAGGTAGCCAAAGCAGGTTCCCACCTTTAGAAAACCAGGTTAAGATAGCGCCAGGAGCTTCTTCCACTCTTTTACAGCATATATTATTCAGATTTGTTGTTTCAAGCATGTATTTAGCTAGTTTCTAGTGAGATTTTTGTTTAGATAACACGTCCAGTTGCCCCTTGGGAGGCTGTGGACCACGTGGCCGCGTGGTCCGCCGAGTGACGTTAAATAGTAACCTACCTACCTACCTACCTACCTTGTATGATAGTTTCCCCTCCCATAGTTGAATTTAGTTGGAAATGGTACCATATCTAGCTATCTATCGTGGAACAGCTATTTATGAATGAGCAGTCATCACAGGTACCCTATTAGTACACAAAAATGTAAAACTATATGATATTAGGTTAATATAATATTTTTTCAGAAAAAAGAAAATTAAAAAAAAAGTACAAAAACCTAGATAAAGAACAACGTCAACCGTGATAGGATAGCCCTAACATCGGCCACAGTCTAGCCGTTGTTGTCACATTGATAGACATAGTTAATAGTAACCAGACAGCCGTCTTCTCTATGGTACGAGCCACACTTAGAACAGCCGCCAACTTTACGGATGTTCTGGTAGTTGTTCCACAGGTCATTACCACTGATACTGCAGCTAGCATCACCTTGGATGAAGACACCACAACTCCGAGTCCCATCGCCCCAGCAGTTGCCGGATTGGTTAATGCCGGACTCGTTGCTAGAGGGATAAATCAGTAATGGCATTGAGAGTACTGTCACGGATCGAGATTCAGGCAATCAGTGAATAAGTGATAGTCATGTGACGCCTTCGTCTATCAGGGCAACACAACACAATAGCTTCATGTTTTCTTCTCTTTTCCTCTCTTTAGCTTAGTCTCTTCGTGATAGACTACCTAATCAACTATTGATTCAGTCGAGTCCCTTACAAGTACAAGGTATAATAAGATCTTTGCATGCCAATGGAGCAATGACTGATGACAAAGAAGGGGAGTTTACTCACGCAGACGTAGCAAAGTAAAAGGGATCGTCGTATCGCTGCAGGGTATTATTAGCGTGGTCGCACCACTTCACAAAATCCGGCGTCGTGCACATGGATGAGCCCTTGCAGTCATAGGCGCTGGGATCCGGCTCGAAGACGTTGGTTAAGGGGTTGTAGCCTTGCGCCTGGATCACGAACTTGCTTGTGTCGATGGCAGAAGTTCCCAGGGGCAATGTCCATGTATACGTGTAGCCAGTGACATCGAGAGTAATAGGTCCGACCACTGACCAAGACCAAGGTGGGGCTATGGAGCCTTCAGGAAGCGTGCCACTGTACTTATATAATGTGGTGCCCTCGACCATGTATTTAGCGCAGACGTATTCATCGATTTTGAAGTTGACACTCCATCCCGGGTCAGTATCGAATTCACATCCCACTGAGTCCCAGATATAAACCCGGACGAAAGTGTAGGGAACCAGAATGTCAGCCTTGATCGTAGTCGAATCTGTCCCGGGAGTGGACTTCCAGTTAGCCATTGTCTTTCCGTTCGGCAAAGGTTTGGTGGTGACTGTGACAGGGTCGGAAGATGACCCTAGAGCACCACCTCCTCCCACTGCAGATACTTTGAAAGCATGGCTAGCCCCCGCCATGAGTCCTCCCAGGGCGATTGTGGTCATTGAGTTTGGAACGCTTGCAACAAGAGTATCGTCCGAGTATATGTTGTATCCGAGAGCATTTGAGACTGCACTCCAAGACAATTGAGCAGAAGTATAGTCTGATTTCAGAATCAACAGGCCGGAAACCAACCCAGCACTACTTCCAGATGCCCAAGATGACGCATCGTCCTTCTTAAGTGAGCCACCGCTGACTGCACTCATCATAGTCTTCATATAACTTTCATCTGGCAGGTTGTCATATGGATTGGGCAAAACGTCATTTGTGAGCTGAACAAAGCCCGCTCCACGCTCTTTAGACAATTTGATCACTTCGTTAATCGCGGTTTCCGGCACGTTGTATATAATATGCCATAGTTTCCGCGGGTCCTTCGGGGTCCAGTCGTTCGGCGTGTAGGAGTTGGTATACGCGTTGTAGTCCAGCTCAAAAGTCAGTAGTGTGTCCATGGTGTCCTCAAAACAAGACACCATAGGTGACCCGGGATTCAGAATTGTGTAAGCGCCGGGATGTTTGCGCTTGGTGTAGTCGTTGATATATTTGTAAAGGCTGGTATATTGATTGCTGTCGCCACATTCAGGCCAACCCTCATCGAAAAAGATGCCGCCAATGTTGTTGTCATAAAGGCTGTACCACATATCGATATCTTCCTCTATCTGAGCGGTCCAATCCGCCAAGTCGCCTGACCCTAGTCGTGTTGTGAATTTTTGAGTGCTCACGCCAAGATATCCCGTTCACACATAGCCGAGGACTGTTTTTCTAGCAGACGAAGCTCGATTGATAACGTCGGCCCAGTCCGTGTCTTTGGAAGAATCAGGTCCATTCACCACGTTGGCGATCAATATAGGCATTCTATGATCGGAATAGCCAATCAAGCGATTCCAGGCGGTAGGGTCAGCGAGCGGATTGATGTAAGATGCAACTGCGATTTGTTCTGAATGTAAACAGTATGTTAGCCTGGGATTCTTTAATATAAAAGGTGCTTAACACATACGACCATCCGAGGCGTTGGAGTCCGATGAAGGATAGTAGAGACACGAATCAAACGAGACTTGTTCCTGGATAGCAGAGAATCCATTATCCTGCTCGTTCTTATTTGTCATCTCATAAATCACCAGCGAGGCAATGATTTGGTGGAGTAATGGTTGAGGATGGAACACCCGCCCATATCTATTCATCACTCCCTTGTTAGCGAAACTGCACGGTCCGTTGGGACGGACTGAGAAATTTTCTTACCCATCGGGCAGAAGATTTGGAATTGATATAACAGTATCAGAGGCAACTGTGACAGCTAGCTTAGATTCGGCAACCAAAGCAGTAGAAGCGGTTGTTTTATTGGAGATCATAGCCTGATCAATGAAACTCGCGTTTGGATCTACCAGAAGTGTGATCTGCGCGTATTGGTTTACGGAGCCCTCGAATGACTCTTCCGGATGGTCGTCAGGACTTCGTTTCCAAGGGTTGCGGCCAAGGAGATCCCAGGTATTGAGCTCGTAGAACATGAGACCAGTCCTTTAAAAAAGATCAGTATAGTCACAGGTATGCGCGATAAATGAGCTCACCTGGTGTTACTTTCCTTTGTTGATTCATCGACACCCTGCTCACAAAAGCGGCCATTGAAATAACCAACGTAATGGTCATAGTCTATGAACTTGACCTGGTTACCGGCTCTCTTTACTGCGGCAGACTTTATAGCAGTCTAGTTAGTGAAAGCTTGTAGGGGAAGATGAATAGACTAAGGCATACAATTTGAGAATTAACATCATTGACAAGGTCATTCATGGTTTTTTGGTGAGCACTTGTGAGTTTCGCCTCGTCCTAAAAGATATTGGCCAGTTTCTGGCTCAAAGTTAGCAGCCTGCTAAGTATTGTTTTGGTGTTACATACGTAGATCCAAGTTGACCAGCTAGCCGTATCGCATGTGAATGATAGATCTTCGGCAAAGAATTTGGCATAGCTTGATGACAACGTTAATAATGCCAAGACATGAAACACGCGAGAAGTTGGGGGACGGTCGCATCACACATACCCAGTGTAGTAGATCATTCCACTATCTTATGTTAGTCTAGCACATATATCTAAGGGAGGACCTATTGCTTCTCACTCTAATGATAGCTTTAGTTTTACTGCCGAGATAACTTCATCTAGGCTCTTGCTGAAAGCATCACTAGCAATGATTTCCTTTGTGCGGGCCAGTTGTCCGTCACACCCAAGACCCAAAGCGTCCCAGTCATATGACTTCGCCCAAGTGTAATCAGAATTGGCAAAAGCAGCAGCCTTTGCCAGGGTAACTTGATTGGCGTTAAGTACGGCCCATTGGAAGATGCATTGGTTCAGGATCTTTGAAAGCTCCGCGTCGTTGCCGCCTAAAACACCACTCGCATTAGTTCGGCTGATGAGCAACTGAGGGGTATTCACACACCAGCTGATAGCAATACGACTTGCTGATTTCCGTTGATTTTTGGGATCTGGTTTTTAAGCACATCAGCTATGACAGCACTAGAACATGACTCGAACTCAAATGTGCGTGCTGCTTGATCACCAAGTCGTTCATCGGTGTGAATCAGATAGGGGTATGCGTTATCGTAACGACTGCATGACCAATCTAACCGGGAGAAAATCGGTCAATTCAAAATCCTCGCCTTGCAGTGAAAGTAGCTTGACTGACCACTTATCCCAAGCCGACCACCAGCGCCAATTCCAGCCGAGTAGGAATCACCGATAGCTGCCATTCTTTGGATAAAAAAAAGATCTGCGGGATCAAACTCAGCATCATCTCTCTTCATCAGTCGCTGGGAGCTCCTGCTTGTATTCCCAGCCATATTCCAGAACGCAAGAGGGTTTGCGAGCGCATGACCTCCAAGGGCAGCAATGGCCACCAGGCAGTGCCATCGTTGCCCGTGCATAGCGAACGAAGAACACTATGGCGGAAAATGAATTTACAAGAGACTCGATAGTACCCACCAGCTCCCAAGCGACAAAGAAATACTTTTTATAACCATGTTGTTGGTGCGGTATTCCGGTTGTATAGCGCGTCTGTCTGGTTTCGCCTCATATTACCCTCAGGACGATATTAGCCTTTCTATTACTACTATTCTCGCGTGCTATCGGACTAGATGGAACAGTGACTAGCACCAGAGCTCCACATGCTGGAGTAATGAATGTTAGCGTTTTTGCTGGTAAATTATAACACGCAAATGCAAACCGGACCAATTTCCATTCATGGATTAGATCCTTGCAAGGTTGGTTGGTTAGTTTGCTGAACTAAGACATTTTATTTTATGTAGATGAGATCCTATAAGAGCCGCTAGGGTATACTGGCAAGGATACAAAAAACTAGTACACGTTCGCTTAGCCAATCTCCGATGGGTCCAAATCCAGAGTGATCCTTTTGTTGGAGTACATATTGGAAATCGGGTAGATCCAACGTACCGCGGTTTATTCAAACACATCTAGGAGATCGCGCATAAAGAATGACAGTTACTTTTCCCATACCTTGTGTTTACTATATTCCTCTCCTACTCACGATATTTCGTTCAGGCGTTCTCATTTACGCTGCGTTTTGCGTTCCTTGGAGCCTGGAAAATTGCCTCTTTACTCCCACAAATCAGCTTGAAATAATGTTGGTTGGAGTGTTGGACCCTTCGCCACAGTCGGACCCTTCGGACCCCTGTGGGGGCCATCGGGTCCGTTGGGATGTTGCCTCTGCTGACGGCTTCTTGGCGAACCTACCCCTTCTTTAACGTTAGCGTTCAGAGTTTTCTGACGGATCCCTTGGCAGCGCTATACAAAGTTTTGGCTATAGCTTGATGCCGTAAAAAGCAAAAATCCATGTGCTAAGCGAATACAAGCCCCATCGAGATTGGGGGGCCATATTTCACGGAAAACTTCCCTAAACATCCGAATAACCGCCATCCGTACTCGTTTTAAGCCTTTTAGCTTTGATTTGGAAGAGGGTCTTTATGTTAGTGGGGTTTTTCCCCTGGTGTGGCTTAGAAAAACATCATGATTCGATTATAATCTCAAGACACTAAAGCCCCTTATTCCTATCCAGGATGGCGTTTTTTTGAAAGGCCAAAATTCAACACTCCTCTCCTTCCAATTCTTCGATTTCAGATCTAATATTGTCGGCTAGAAATACTGGTTTCTTGTGAGCTCACATTCAGGCTATCCTCAAATTGGTAAATGCCATACTACTATAGGGTTTCCAGTGTACAAGGCTACATGTAACGTTCCAAGACATCCTTTGGTACAATCAGAGTATTTACGACATATGACTATGTTAAGAGCTATATTATTATCCATGCTACTAAATCTCTACTGGAGACCTGAGCGGGCTGTAAGCGAAAATAAATAGCAGCGATGATCTAAAATGACACACGCTAGTCTCTTAGCAGAGAATTTGAGAGATTTGAAAATATTTGAGTCTCCCACTCCTAGTAAGGAAGTCTCTGCTTGATATAGATCATTCGTCAACTTTTACATTCACTGACGAGATTTTATAGCACCCTAGGAGGGGATTCTGAATTATGATCTTTCCCAATTTTTATCATCTCGGTCTTTTGATCTGGTGTGCGTTGAACATTGTCATTCATGCGTATAATCTCGACGAACGGCTGGAACCTCAAGGTCCCCTCGGCGTGAGACTCGACTACAATCTTGCGACTTCCTGGCCGGAGCCACTTACAAAGAAGGGAAAACAAGTTCGTCGGAGCTTCCTATGAACCAGTCACCTCAAATTTATGGAACCAGTCAGCAAGATCACGGATGGTCAACTCTGGCAAATGGCATACGATGCATACGATGAGATGACCACGGAGATGGGGCGGTATGGAGTCAGGGCAAAAAAGGACGTATCCACTGGCTTAACTATTCTTGCTTTCAGGAACGAAATCATTCTATCTTCCATGGTAAAGGGCCTGGGAGCATTCGCGTATGATTATCCGCCGAGCCTAGTTTCAAAGTCTCTCCAGCTCTGTCAGATTACCTGGGAGACTGGCAGGGGAAAGGAGGGCGAAATACACAAAAATCAGGGTAGTTGTGGTGAAGTAATGGCTGTTCAGCTGTACTATACTATCCATGATTCTCCCCTGGCTGAACAGAATGCAAGAGTCGGTGCAGTTCTATTTAGCAAGGATAATCAAAAGCTTGTGAGAACTCCTCCCTGTGGGACAGGACGAAGTGTGAGTAGAGATTAATTATCATCCAATTCATATAATATCAAGATATGACTGACATTAACGGCAGGACATTTGGGGGTGCAATTTGCTTGTATCACGCGAGGGTCTGATCGTGCTGGATGAGAGCATTGAGGTAGAGTCATACGATTTGAAGGATCTCGCAGGAGGACTGGATACTATTGGCTAAATACAAATATGTGGAAGCCCTACAACAGGCTAGACTACAGACGTTTCTTGGATGCTCTGTATATTGTAGATATTAAGATGTGGCCGTTGTATTAGGGTAAGTATTATCTATATATTATCTAGCACTCTTTTATCTGTCAAGATAGTGATTCACGTGGAGCCTGGCTTTTCTTACATGAGTCTAAGGCATTCTTCTCATTCATATCCTTGTTCGAAGCTCTTAATAAGCCATTATATCACACAACATTTCCCTCTTGCAACATGAGTTTCAGATAGGCCATCAGTCTTCACGTCGCGTCACGTCAAGCTGGATTCCGGTTTGAATACTCAAGTCACTGAGCTGGCACATTATGGCCGAGTCCCATACACCTATATGTTCCTCTGGCGATTCGACAATCAGAGTAATCCCACGCAGACACGGCGTACATGACTTCCAAACCCCCAGCCATGATTTAAGCAAGCCTAAAACAGCCCAGTCCTCCCAATCCCACTCGGGCATATCTGGGCGTCCTAGAGGATCTTCCTGTATGCTCAAGTCGTATGTGAGAGTTAAAAACTCAAGATTTCTTGGTATCCTGTCTTGCAAGAGTTTTGTAGAGTCTTGAACGAAGCCAACCAGGAATGCCAATGGAATTTCGAGTCTCTTGACATGGTGCAAGTCGGCCATTTTATGCAGCGATCCCTTGATACTTATGCCTGGATACCAGCAATCATTACCTCCGATCCCAATATCAGCTGAAATGCTGAGTTCTGTCAAGGTAGGCGGAATTTGAGACAACGCAGAAGCAATCTGATCCAGGTCGACGATAGGTTTATTGAATTCATCGTCTAATCCATAATCATAATACCACTTCCAGCTCAGTTTCTCAAGGCTTTTGGTGACTGAGAGTATGTCGATGAGATGCGCCTCCCGGATAGACGACAATTGAAGCGATTTGAGCCTTGACGGGTAAGGTAGATACGCTACAGGCCATTTGAATATGGCTGAGCTCCTTATCGACACTGACATACGCTCGACATTCGGCAGATAAAAAAATGGCAGGAAATCTGGAGTATTCTGGACATTTTCTGCTTCGCGTGCCCGATCCCACCCGACTCGGGATAGGACCGACACATCCCTTAGATAAGAAAAGTCGGGAAATTGATATACTCCAGGCTCACAGATGGCTGAGCTAAGTACCATACCAATGAGTGTACTTCGTTGTACAAAGACAGGTCTAAGGTCCAGTTGCCTCAGATTTGGAAGTTGTGCCAGGAGAAGAGCAATAAGAGCGTCTGTTACGCCTTTGCGCAATTGCTGTATCCAAAATTCGCTATAGGAGACCCCAGTTCTCTGGATAAATTCAATTTCTCGGTCTAGCTCAGCTCCAGAGACTAGGATCAAAGAAATTAGTGACGTAGATCCGAAATTCGAGAGGGTTTGCCCCTCAAGTTGGATATTTGTGACGTGCGCGGCCAGTTCAGGCCTAGATATGATGGTCCGTAGAAATGGAACTATTGGTGGAGGGTCTTTAGGATCCTTCCAAGACCATTGAATCTTTGAGTAGAGAAGTGGCTCAGCAATTGCACGGAAATGTCGGTTGACGAGGCAAAGTGTGCGCCATTCAGCATGGGATTGTAACTCCAATACTAAGAGCCAAATATCTGTGGAGTAGCTGGCAATGCCAAACACCCTTTCCAATTTCTAGCAAGATTAGTGATAAGTGATATTCTTAAAAACATTGGTATTAACCACTTACCAGTGACTGCATTATTGAGGGTTTCCCTTTTCTTTTGGTATGCGTACGCAGGTGAAGGCGTCTGTGTCGTCACTGTGTTAGAAATCGGGCCTCAATATTTCTCTGTGTGTTGTAAATAATGGATAGAAAACAGAAGGGTGAGCAAGCTATGGTTTGAAAAACATCACAACGATACCGTACTTGATCACCTGACGCACGTCCCCACCTGCCGCACGGATTTCTATATACACCGACTTTTTGACTTCAACTTCAAACCACCACAGCTCTGTCAATATGGGTTCAATTGATGAAGCGCTTGCATTTTTAGGATCCCTAAATCCAGGAGAATCGTTTAAATATGCGGAAGTTGCAAAACGATTTGGCGTTGATCGTACAACTCTCTCAAGGCGTCACCGAGGCGTTATGCATTCAAAAGAGAACCAGTATGAAAATCAGCGATTACTCAACAGCCAGCAGGCCAAAACTCTTATAAGTTACATTAATAAACTCTCTGGGAGAGGCCTGTATCCTACCTCTGAGATGCTTCGGAATTTCGCTAAGGAGATCTCAGGAACAAAGCCTGGAAAGCACTGGCCAAGCCGTTTTCTAAAAAAGCATCAAAATGATCTGATCTCTCGCTACACTACTGGGATTGATTCTACACGCAAGAGAGCTGATTCTGCATTTAAATATACACTATACTTTGAGTTACTCGCCAGAAAGATCAAGGAATATGGAATACAGCCTGAAAATATGTATAATATGGATGAAAAAGGATTCCTAATTGGAGTGCTATCTAAGGGCAAAAGAATCTTTTCCAGGCGCTGCTATGAGCAGGATGGAATGAAGCAGCGTTTATAAGATGGTAATCGTGAATGGATTACTACAATTGCTTGTATATGTGCGGATGGAACAGCTTTACCACCAGGGCTTATTTACCAGGCCGCTTCAAGCAATCTACAAGACTCTTGGTTCCAGGATTTTGATCCTACAAAGCACCGCTGCTTCTTTACCTCTTCAGCAAGTGGCTGGACAAATGACGACATTGGTTTTGCATGGATTCGAGATCTATTCAATCCGGAGACAAAGAGCAAGGCACGGAGACAATGGAGGCTTCTAATCCTTGATGGCCACGGTTCCCACATTACAATGAAGTTTATAAACTTCTGT
>ML732533.1:0-14567 GCA_009176345.1 Aspergillus leporis | reverse complement strand
ATAGCTTCATGTTTTCTTCTCTTTTCCTCTCTTCAGCTTAGTCTCTTCGTGATAGACTACCTAATCAACTAATGATTCAGTCGAGTCCCTTACACTTAGTCTAGCCTGGGAGTGGTTCTGACCTCGTTGCCTTGCGTAGTTTTTCTGGGGCGAAGACTAGATGGATTTTTAATGTTTTAGATAGATCTAAATAATAAATATTTCTTATTTTTTCTAATATCTTATAAGGTTCTGTCTATTAATTACTAAGTTTTCAACTTGGTCTTTCTAATTGCCAGTTTTTTGTAGTTATCATCACTGAGTCCCCCACGTTAAAATCTACCTTCCGATGGTGCTGGTCAGCATTCTCTTTCTGCGCCTGCTGGGCTATCTCCATTTGGCCCCGTGCATAGTTCCATACTTGTTCTATTCGCTCGGCCACCGCCTGCGCGTCTCGTTGGCCGACGTTTAGACGTGTTGGAGCTCGCGGTCCCTGCCAGTTAAATGAAGTCCATGGCTCGTATCCTCGTTCCACGAAAAATGGGGAGACCCTTGTAGAATTATTTGGAAGGGCCGCCGCAGCGAAGTCCATAATAGGTAGGATCTCTGACCAGTTGTCCTGGTAATAGGTCATGAATGGGATTAGTCTCTGAGCAATATATTGGTTCATAATTTCAGTCTGGCCGTCAGTCTGCGCGTGGAATGTGGTTAATAACTTGATTTTAGTCCCTAGGATTCGACAGAACTTTTTTTAAAAATTAGTTATAAATTAAAAACCATAGTTCAAGATAATCATGTCTGGGGGCCCCGACCATGGATATATATATCGGATGAAGAGTCTGGCCATTTTCTCAGAGGTGATGGTTTTATGACAGGGGATCGTAGTTACCCTCTTGCTTAGCCGGTCCACAACTATGTAGACAGAGTCGTAACCATGCTGATCCTTCGGGAATGAATGGAAGTCCATGGAGAGGTGCTGACCTGGTTGGTTTAGGATTGGTAGTAGGTTGAGCAGTCCTAGAAACAAGTCCCGTCTGGTGTTCTTACACTTACAGATCATGCAATTGTCCACATATCATTTAACATCGCGGGTCTATATAGGCCAGTAGTATCGCTCCTTGATTAGTCGTAGGGTCTTTCCTTGTCCGGGGTGCGCCGTGGATGGCTGGCGATGTACCTCGTCTAGAAGTCGGGCTCGGAGGTTCTTATTCTCAGACATCACCAAACACCCCTTGTACAATAGTTTGTCTTCTTCAATGGTCCAAATCTTTTTATTGTTATCATAGACCCGCTCGTGGTATTCTTCTAGGGTTTCAGACGTTCCGTTAGCACGGAGAACCCGATCAATAATGTCTAGGCCAGGGTCAATAGGGGCCAGTGTTAGTGATTCTGGCGCAACCCCCTTTTCTAGGCAGTCTGGTTTTAGAAGTGCCTTGGTCCGGTGCTGCGTGATACCCTCTTTATCTGGTTGGCCTGGTTGGAATAGGATATCTGCCAAAGTGTTGTCCTTCCCTGGCCGGTAATGGATTAGGAAATAGAAATTAGCCAGGAGCTCGGCCCAGCGGGCCTGCCGCGCGTTCAGCTTCTTAGTAGTCATGAAGTACTCTAGGGCATGGTGGTCCGTGTAGATATCAAATTGAACCTGATGGTGCAGGCCCTGTAGTTCCGCGCGCCATTTCTCTAGTGCCCAGATGATCGCCAGCATTTCCTTGTCATGGATCTCGTAATTCTGCTCCGTAGGGGTCATGGTTTTGGAATAGTAGGCCACTGGGTGCCATCCATCCTCGTGTTGTTGTAAGAGGACAGCAGCTAGAACTCTATCTAAGACATCTATTTCTAGCTGGGTTGGTAGGTCAGACTGGTAGTGATATAATACTAGAGTATTGGTCAGCCGCTTTTTAAGCTCCTTGAAGGCCTCTTTATAAACCTAATCCCATACAAATCGAACATTGGACCGTGTTAACCGGGTCATTGGTCGTGCAATGATACTGTAATTCTTGATAAACCGCCGGTAAAAATTGCAAAAGTCTAAGAAGGATTGAATTTTTTAAATTATAGTTGACACTATCTAGTTAAGAATAGTTTAAATCTTGATTAAATCAACTTCCACTCCATTTATTAAAATAATAAATCCAAGAAACTTGGTTCTCTTAATATTAAACTTGTATTTATGTAAGGCAACTTGTAGGTTTGCTTCTTGAAATTGTTTTAGAACTTTCTTCATATGTTCTTAATATTCTAACTTATTCTGGCTATAGATTAATATATCATCTATAAAAATAGTTATAAAGTTATCCAGATACTCTGCCATCACATTATTAATAAAATGTTGGAAGTAGGCTGGTCCATTTGTTATTTTAAATAGCATCACTTTGTATTTAAAGATGTTGTATCAGCAGTGAAATATGATCAAATCCTCAGACTCTGGGTGCATTTGAATATGGTGGAATCCCTGCCAGATATCAAGCTTGGTAAAAAGTTTGGCCCCGTTGAGGCGGGTCATGATCTTATTAATCAAGGGTAGAGGATACCAGTCCTTCTTAGTAATGATATTTAGTTTTTGATAGTCCACATAGAATCATAGACCTCCTCCTGGCTTCTCGGCCATTAAAATCGGGGACGCAAAGGAGGCCCTGCTTGGTTCAATGAACCCTTTGTTCAGGTTCTCTAGAATATAAGTCTTTGCCGCCTCCAGCTCTTCCTGGGTCATTTTATAGAGGGGGCAGTAGCTAAGAGAAAGGCCCTGCTCTAGCTCAATCTTCATATCACAGTCTCGAGATGGTGGAAGTCTGTCAGAGGCCTGTTTGGAGAAGACGTCTGCGTACTTGTGGTATTTGTTAGAGAGTGTATTTTTGATTTTTTTTAGTTCTAAATCTTTCTACTTATCTTTTAAAATATAATTAATCTTGTGAATACTGGTTATGAACACCTCTGTGTCCTTGTTTCGTAGGTGTCGGCTCATTCCAGCTGCTCCAATCAGTGCAATATCTATGGAAGCTAGCTCCCTGGCTGCTCTAGGTTTCTAACAAGACTTTGGTTTAAGATCTAAAAAGAGATCCTCTATTTAGACCAAGGCTTGTTCCATCTTGCCTAGTGCATGGGCTTAGTTATAATTGTACCATATAAGGTTTCTATGTGGTATTTCTGTTTATAACTAATTTTTTTAATTAGTATCTATTTAGTAATCTTTATTCACAGACTCCTGCTGTTTTAGGATTGTTTGGGGAAGTGAATA
This sequence comes from Aspergillus leporis, assembly GCA_009176345.1. Taxonomy (NCBI): domain Eukaryota; kingdom Fungi; phylum Ascomycota; class Eurotiomycetes; order Eurotiales; family Aspergillaceae; genus Aspergillus; species Aspergillus leporis. The sequence goes on along the minus strand of ML732533.1, from coordinate 11,353 downwards.
GTATAGTTACATGGCTATCTACTTTGCAAGTGGTGCCTCGTCTGGCCAGAGTAGACATTCCCCATGGTAGTCTGGCAGCACTCCATACTTCTCCATCTATTTTTTTCCAAGGATCATGTCATGCCAGCCAAGAGGCACTATTAGGAAGGGGGTGTTTAGTTGATGATGGTCATCAACTACCAGGATCATGACCATGGCATGGGTAATTGGTGTGGTTTCTTATTTATCATAGCTCTAAACTAGGCAACTTTGTCTTAATAGGATAGTTGGGATTGAAAAGTACTTGCAAAGTAAGATAGCAAGATCGTGATTAATAAATAAAAGTCTATTTACTCTGGTGTCAATCAATATAGAAATTAAAATAGAATATCTATTATAAACTAATTTTATTCCTATTATGAAGTTGTTATTCTAGTATACGATGACACGGTTAGCGGGGCGCTGAAAACGGCCGCCATTGCACCGTTCCTCTGCCGCTTGCCACCGCCTGCCCCATGCCGGAGTCCCACTGCCCCTTGCGGCCTAGCGCGTCCGCTTTGGGAATCGCGCCCGTGTTCTCGCCGCTTTTGCGCCCATCACCTGCCGCCTCATGCCTCCCGCGCCATCTATATAACCCCGTCTACCTTCCCTCGAAAGGCGACGCACTTTCTCTTCCTCTTTCTCCCTGCTGCCTGCCTCGCTCCCGGTGCACTGCCCCCCTCCCAGGATGCCGCGTTATCCGAACACTGCCCCTTTCCGGTATGGCGCCGTCCGCGTCTCCTCTTTTCTCGCCCCGTTCAGCTTCGGAGTCGCCGACAGCTCGACCTATTGGTAACTATTGCTCCGTTGGTGTCTCAGCTATCCACGTCTCCCTTGTCCATGCGCACCCTATCGCGTGTGGCCACCGCCGGGCCACCTGGGCCCGTGAGATAATGGTGAATTGCGCCTTGTGTCGTATAGCCAGTGAATGTGGATGCTTCGTTTTTCCTGCTTGATCTCTTCCTGATGTAGTTGCCAGCACTATTTCTGCGTCTTCTCCATGTACAGGGACATGAGGTGCCAGGTGAGGCAGCAGGAATCTTCCGCGCGGCTGCAACAATCCGTCTCTTCGGCCCCCTCACCGCGGGTCTGTGGGCGCAGCTGACCAGCGTCGCATCCTACGCCATCCATGGCCGATCCTTGACCCACTATCCTCTGTACCCGTCGAGCGTACACTCTCACCTCGACTGCTGGCCAATGGCAAAATTGCCGCATGTGTCTTTGGCATGCTTTGTATCTCCGAGAGGTTTGGAATACGAGGCTTGGGGGCAGCAGGGCGACGTGGTTGGCGGAGAATGCTCCATTACAATCTCTGGGCGGAGCTTGTGACCGAAGGTCAATACGTTGGCTGCTTTAGGAGTAGCGGAAAAGGGGACGGATTCTGTTTCGGTGGCTCTTTTCCCCTCGATATGTGCGGTGGGAGTGACGAGACAATTCACCGTCGAGCGAAAGTATAAGAAAGGGATGATTGAATCCCCAAGAATAGCAGTTTAGGAGCTCGCTTTTGTTTAATACTGGCACATTTCCTTTTATTCCAGCCTCATTCCCGTCTCATGCCCAATACTCACATAGCCACATTCCACCAGCATATCCCACTTCCCCCTTACCCCGATATGTTGCCTGTATTTCACGCTGATAACTTCAAGACATGGACTCCCCCTTTCCGCACAAGATTCTCCTCCAAGCGTTCACACCTACACCCTCCTTCCAATGAGTCCCCTGCCATCAAATCTCGTCAGTCACCCCTCCCTCAAGCATTGCCATTGCCCAAGCATCAGCTCCCGGCGCGGCCCCCAGCCGAGGTTTGCATTCATGCAAGTGCCTTGACGCCATCTGGCACCTTCCGGGGCCCTCATTCCCCGTCTCAGAAGTCATCAAGGCTGCACTCTGCCACGACGCCTGCCACGACGCCTGCCACAACATCCGACACGCAGCACGCAGAGCGGCTGGAACAGTCTCCGAGAAACAGAGCTGGTCCATCATCAAATCCGGATTTAGCCAAGTCACGAGAAATCCGCGATGTCATTGATGCCTCAATTTATGCGCCCCTTTTTCCTTTTCCAGAGGACTCCCCGAGATATATATTGTCACCCAGTGTATCCAGCTCGGACGAGAGCTGGCAAGAGCTTCTCCAACCGGCAGACGAACAAAATGGCATTCCGATCGACCCGGTGATCCTCACCAACAATGGGCCCTGGGAGACAGAAGATGAACGCCAGCATATTCACGCGGACGGCGATGCCGTCATCTCGGAGACTATTTGTCAATATCCCGATCCTCCATCACTTCTCCGCGACACGCTTGCCGAGAATAGAAACTCCAACACATATCCTGAAGTGCAGGAAGGAAACTCTCGGTCAGGTAGCCCGCTACACAACCAGTCGCACGCACAAGTATCCGCCGATAACAACCCTGAAGCCCACATTCGTGCGTCCAGCAACCCCCTCGAGGTCCCAACCAGCGGCCAACAATCGGAACGCCGCAAGCGAAAGTTGCAACAGTCGCAGGGACAACCACAACTGTGCAAACGGGTCAGAGGTTCTTCTGCAACCGCCTCGAAGGAGAATTCGCTTTCATCGCTTCGTTCTCACTTCACATCTGTATCGGTTGATGAACGCTTACAATTTCTTTCGTGGCTCTTCGAAGGCGCACTACCACGCTGTATGTCTGGATCGGATCTGAGCGTGTCTGAACGTATAGCACAACAGACATATTATGTATCTCAGCCAACTGATTCTACTGCGCTTCCTGAAACCTCTCGGAAAGGCATGCCGTGGTCGTCCGAAGAGAAGGGCCTTCTATTAAGGCTGAGAGAAGACGAGAAACGACCTTGGTCGGACGTGATAAGGTTATTTTCGGACCAGTTTCCAGGTCGGACCCCCGGCTCCATTCAAGTATTTTGGAGCACGACCCTCAAGAATAGAGCACATTAACACGGTATGCCTATCCGCCTCTCTTATTTTTTCTGGCCTCCAAACCCACATAGTGCGATATGTAGTTGTAGAATGATAGAGTCATGGACGCGGCCAATTGCCACGATGACTGGAGAGTGCAGACAGACTTGCGGTTGCTAAGCGGTACCAAAATGGGTCGCACCCTACTGTATAAAGTAAAATCACTCCTTGGAGAGAGGATGGCCGTCACAAGTGACTTTGAGCTAGCGCTAAGTTGTATTTCTTGATGTAGATACTGTCCATTCGGGTGGGAGTATATATTCGCGGGGTTCCCTCATCAGACCCCAATTATTCAACCTTTTACTGGTTTTTAGGGAGACCCGGAGCATTAAGCGTAGATCTGGATATTTATCAGGTCTAGTTGTATATAACATAATCCAATCTTCCGGCCACTTGATCGTTCTTTTTATTACTGTGCACTACATCTTTGCAAGAACTGCGGCTAAGGATGAAACGGAGCAAAGCTTATTATCTCAGGAGTCCTTGGAATTGAATCAAACGAATTTCTTGTGTTCCATATATGACATCAAGAACTTTCGGTCCTTTTGGTAATGTAAAGCGAGGACCTGTGAATTCCCGCTTCCGGTTAGGTTTGCCATTTCCGGAATAGTCGCCCGATACGCCGTCCTGTAAGCACCGCCCGCCTCGACCTCCCAAGTATATAAGATTCCTCCCTCGCTATTCTAAGCTCTTCCCCTCTCAACTTCTTCCTCCCCAATTCTATCTCCCATATTCTGCACTCACTCAGGCCCCGCCGTCGTTTCTGGCCAGGCCCCCTTCCCCTCCTTGTCGGAAATTGCGGCTGCGCCCCTCTCGTCGCCTCCACCTTTCACTGTCCCGGTCAGCCTAGACGGACGGTTGAGCTGGTTTTCTTTGTACTCTCACCCTCCCTTCTTTTTCATTTTCTGTTTTTTCTTACCCAGTGAATTTATTCGGATTCTCTACTATCCCTAACTATAGTAAACCGCCTTGAGAGCTATGCTTTTCCGGACAGTCCTCACGGCTCTCTACGGCATGTGCCTTTTCGACTCCCCTATGCAAGAAAGAGAATGATGCTTCAACTTTCGACAGGCTCCAAGCTGATTACGGCTTACCCCTATCCCCACACCCTTTCCATTCCGCAGTCGCCCGTCCCGTGTCATATCGCGCTAATCACGTTGGTCCCGCATGCCTGTGCATGCAGTTGGATGACCCAGATGGCCCAGATGACGATCGGATTGCGCCTTGGAGAAACAGATCCAATGGCGTAAATGCCTCACCAGTTATTCGGTGGGCTAGTTTTACCATCGTCACCGATCATAGCCCGTAGAATGCAATTTTACAAGGTCTAGAAGCCAGCGGAGCTGCCGACTAATAGCTGATTAGAGCTGCGTCCTCGATTTTCCGGTCTGCTGCGCCCCGTGATGCATGGTTCCGGGAAGGATGACGCTACGAGCACGAGTATTCGCCGATACAGAGTTCCTTCTCGACTGTTGCTGTGCTCTCGTGCTCTCATGACCAGTACGCCACCGAATTCGCACATCGCATTCAGCACCTGTCCTTTACGGACAACGCTTGCGGCCAATCTTTCGAGTTGGTCCGATAAACTCGCTGAGACGGCAGGTTTCATTGGCGGAAGTCAACCCAAGAGGGATGATGCAACAATTCCAAGGCGCTCAGGCTCGCGGATTGGACCGCACCATCGTGACAACGCCATGGCCAGTTAGATTAATCGTGCAAGGAGGTGGCATTATCAGAGCCCGAAGAACTGTCCCAAGACTTCGGTTGCTATCTAGCCAGCTATTTATAAATACCCTGATTCCCCTCGAGTGAACAGCAGCGCAAACAGCTCAATTTATCTCATAAGCATATCACCCTTTCCACGTTCAATCCGGTTACCATATCTCATGTCGTTCAGCATAGATCGCCAGATTTCTTACAACGGACCTCTGACGGCATCGTCTTCTGCTCTCCAAAAACAACTTCGCACTGTCTCTTTTCCTTGCTCTCTATCCTGTAATATCCCTTCTTCACTTACCTTACGCCCCATGAGTCATCACTTACCCCCCAAACCTCCCGCTTCCAAGTATTTTTTTCATGCGTACATTCCGCCTTCCTGTGATCATGGAATCCCACACGGCAGCACCACGGCTCGACGGATTGACCGTGGCGAATCCCTTCCTGTAAACAGCGAGCCCAAATCTTCTTCGTCGGGCTATCAAGAATCCGCAATTAGGACACTTGACGCTCCCAAGACAGAGAGTGTCATCCTAATATCTGGAGTGTACCCCACCTTGTTATCGAGGAGGACTTAGCAGTGACCCTTTTAGGTACCTCCCAGGAGCTTCAGAGCGACTGTGACGAGTTGAGCAGCGTTGATATGAATATGGACGATTTACCCCATCCAGACACCTTGTTTTTTTGGGGCGGAGAAGAACGGCGATGCACGGGGCCTGTATACCCGTCGGTATCCCCGCGGTGCGTGGGCGGTAGGATATGTCACGCCGCTACCAATTCAGCCACTTCTGGAGTTCCCGAGGCAGGTTCGTCTTCCTCCGGAATCCCTGTCGGTGCCAATGATGATGCCGGGAATTTACGTTGGATGAATGCGAGGGACGCGTGTTGGATGTAACACGATTGGAGAATCGTCCTTTTTCATACCAGTCGGCTGAACAACAGATTCCGCGGCCTAGCATCCAGCATTGGGCCGAAAGCACCCAGCCAAAACCTGCTGGCCGAAAGAGGTCGGCAAGCGCTGCTTTGGAAACCGGAATTGAGACACCGAGAGGTCCCTGCACAAGGGCAAGGGCTAGAGCTGAAGCATCCCTTTATTTCCTTAAGTCTCGCAGGGTTCAGCCTTATTCTGCGGTCGAAGACGAATTCCTGCGGAAGTTAGTGGAAAGAGGGCTCCCGTGGGAGCAGATCCGGATGGAATTCAGTCAGCACTTCGCTGGAAGGAATTTGAGATCACTGCAGGTGCGTTGGTCGAGAAATCTGAAATTTGCGGCTCGATCAGCGAGGATTCACAACGCAGAAGGGGCAAATAATGGAGTTGGTCAACAACGTATCCATTCCGAGCTAGACACTTCATAGCTTACTGTCTTCCTCGAGTCCTGAATACTCGCTCTCCTGGTAAAGCGTATCTTTGGATGCTTCACTATATGTCTTTATTTGCATAGTGCTCGCCTAATTATGTATGGTATGGCCTTTAAATAGTATACTAAGTGGATTTTAAGTTTCTCCAGTCAAGTTCCTTTCTAAGTGTTTAACACTCGCAGTTGGGAAGAAGGAGAAGTATAATGTTTTGCTAATATACAATAAGTTACTTATCATTTACTATTTGACCATTTTCTTTCTACAGGAATCCCGTTGACCAGGAGGCCTTCTACAGTTTCTAACCCCAGCCAATCTGTCCATTTTCCTCGCTCTTCCCTGCCCTGCAATTTCCCTTTACACTTTCCTTCGCTCCCCTAAACACCCTCCCACTTCAAAGGATTTTTTGTCCACACTTACACCATGGCCCGACGCATTGACCGTGGCGAATGCATCACCGTGAACAATGAACCCAAAGTATCTTCCAGATATTAAACCTCACTCAAAATATGTGTATATAATCTCAGAAGTTCGATTCGAAAGATAACGGCAACTAACTGACAACACTTAATCCTGGGCGTAGATATTCGATCTATGATCCCTCTTCTTCAATGACAGAACGACTGGATAGCTATCAAATATCTTCTAGGTCCTTTTAATGGGAAAGTGCACACTTTTACCCTCCTCTTTATCATCGAAGCAAACACCAGTGTAATGGTCGCGGGGATCGTCGCTTGTATGTTGAGTTTCCCTGTGTAAAATGTTAGAGGCCTTTATCAATGATTAGAAAGGAATATTTCCATGAACCTTTGGCAAACATCTTTGGTTCCATCTGGGACCAGATGTTTTGCAGCTTCAACTGCCTTCTGGAAACCGGGGCCTTGTTGGACCGCAATCGATTCAGGCCTCTTCCACTCCGATGTTTCTGTAGCGATAGACAGGGTAATTTCGTTGCTGCCCTTCTTTATAGAACCAATAGGAATCTTCTTGATGATGCGATTAAAAGACATGATTTGAGATTAACGAACTGTAATGTGAAATCCGAAGTCAGGTAAGAGAAATGTTTGTAGAAGATGCTTTTTCACTCCACGGACGGAAGAAAGATTGGTATTTATGCTCATCCCAAAATATCAGCTACGATAGCAACCAACTATATGTAGGGAATCCCCCACTCGAGTTCGTGATGCTTGGGTCATAGCAGCACCAAGTGTTCTATTCGCGCCAACCATGCATGTACATGTCCAACCAGCATTTCCCTCGATCCTTGAAACAGCTTTGACCTCTGTCTAGCCTAAAAAAAGAGAAGTGATCAGCTATTTTCTGTCAGACGACGTTGGTTGGCTCCAAAGTTTCGAGCGAGATCCTTCGGAGGAGAGGATCAAAACAAGTGTTGAGTGAAACACGGTGGCATCTTTCACTGTATGAATCTTCAGATACCTCTCTGTGAAGCTGTGTGGGGTATAGACCTAAAGAGCGATACGTCGTAACTCATCAAGAAGATACAGGCAATCTTCAAATGGCGAAGCGCCAAGCAAATCAGCGATGACCAACTGCAAGTGCGGTCGGCGCCATAACTGCATAATATAATCCAATCAAAGCTCAGCATGATAGAGCTTTCCCCCGCGAGGCTGGCGGGTAGCCACAATATTGTCCCCTGAACTCACATGCATCGTTGACTGGCTACCTTGTGACAAGCCCCAAACATCTGCCAGGTATACATATATGCTTATCCTTCCATCTCTCCCCATCTCTCCCCATCTCTCCCCATCTCTCCCCATCTCTCCCCATCTCTCCTCTTCTCTCCCCTTCCCTCCCCTTCTCTCCCCTTCTCAAACGTCTTGCTCTAGCCGCTTTATTCCTAAAATGACGCGCAAGTACCGTGCAATCTCCCCTACGACGATTGTTGAAGGTCTCGAGGTGCAGAGGCAATTGTTTGGTCAGCAACCGGCTGAGCTTATTAAGGCGCAGGAGGATAAAGTCACGCAGTTTTTAACACTCTGGACAGCTCCAGACCGTGAGTCCCAACGGTGGGTGAGGAGACGGGCTCGCACACTTTTGGAGTCAGTATACAATGAAACATCTATGGGAATTGATGTCTTTTTGCTGTGCACCCAGAGTGCAAGTGTTACAAGGCTCGCAAGGATTGACCCTATTATTTGCAAGTCTCACATACAAAAATGGTGGTCAAAAGTTGAGCATCCCCAAGGCCTGTCATTTGCAGGCAAAGCTTGTGAGAGTCGTCATTGGAGTGTATTTTCTAAATTCAGAAGGTAAGTCTTCCTTTCTATGTACATGATAACCCTAATAACATGGTTCACAGCCAGCCACCGCCGACAGCAGTACAACTCACGCTCTTTGAACTATTTAAATTCCTGGAAACAAAAAGCTCATGCCAAAGCCTGCGAATGATATGCCATTTATCTGGTCAACCACTGCCGACGATTGACCTTGATATAGACGGCAGAGGTGCCAAGATTGAACTGTCTCTCAGAGCGAGTGAAGCATTGATCCAACATCTTGTCATATCTAGGGGCTTTGCAGACGGAAGTATCGGACCGCAGGATGTTGATAAAACCGGCAAACCTGACCTGGCTGTATGATAACGAGATAGAGTTCTCTTCCATTACCAGTCACGACATTTGTGATCGGATCACTGTCAACCCTGACAGCACCCCACTTCCCTTTCTGGGTGACAAGGAGTGCTCGAATTGATGGGTCTGCTGTTCCGAGATCTTTCCCACCCTCGTTGCACTCAATCCAATCCTCTATGGAGATTTCCACTGGTGTTCCTGATGCTTCCAAATCTCTCCACTCCTTGACTTCTTTCCGCACAGTACTTAACAGTTTCTCTGGGTCGTCTGCGATGCTTGTGACCTTCAAAAGCTGAGGTCCTTCTGCCATGATAGAAAGGTGGAGTGTCTTAGGAGCGTCTCAAATGCTGTAGCAGCAAGACCTACGAGATTAGTAAAGAAACTCTGAAAAACCTAAGACTCCCGCGGCTTAGAAAGAACAAACAGTAGATTTACTTGGCCAAAAGCTCTCTTTAGGATTGGAAGCAATCATACCAATTTGTATTTAAAATATTTGCTCTCTCGTAACGTAATTGTAGAGACCTGGAGTTCATGGTAGAAAGAATGTGCCTGTCTTTGGAGACGTTCAACGTTCGGAGTATCAGGCATCAAACCATTTTTTACGTTCAACGGTGATCGGAACAACGCAACGGCCCAACACTGCTTGCTCTCTTGAAGAGATGAGGGGCTCGGCGTCGGAACAACATTGTTGCTAATTGCCCCACCTTGTCCCATCAGGTACTGCAGTGCGCAGGTAAAACTGAGACGCCGTTAAAGCGTCTCAAGGCATGGAGAATTCACGACCGCAACCGCAAGGGACGTATACAACTCATAGGATTGGCCTGTGTCCACTGGATATTGCCGATTTCAGACGACTGGGACTGCATACAAGTAAATTCAGGCCCGAATTTCGCATGACGTCAATTTCGGGCCAAAAGCGGTGGACAAACGTGTTGCTGGGATATGTCTTTACAGAAGAAGCTAAGACCGCTAAGACCTGTCTAACAGCGTGGAAGAAAAATCGTAAAGTTGCGGCTGTCGACTGTCCACGGAGGAAGAAAGTCGCAATATTGGGCAGTAAATCATTATTACATTATTGTTTGGTTTAGCACCGATTTTTGGTGGCATTGGATGTAGCGAAAATCAACATGGCATAGACACAGTATAGATATTATCATATGTATTATGGCAAACATTGGTTCGGAATAGTTACTGTTTATAGATGACTGAAGATTGATTTAAAGCTGACAGAACCAACCGTCCTCCAAAAGTGCCCTTGCAGTTGGCCTATCTCTTGGGTCGAGCTTCATTATCTTGAGCACAAATTCCTTATCCTCCTGACAAATTTCTCGCGCAGACGTGAGACGGAAGGGTCTAAGGGTCTCTGGAGGACTATTTTGCATTATCCACATCAGAGCTGCGATTCTATCCTGGTCGGCGATCTCCTCATAAGATGCGGGAAATGGCCCAAAGCACCGATGATGTTTCATGAGAATCTTAACTTCGTATTCGTCGTCATCTGCTGGAACGTTGGGTTTAAAAATGTGGAACCCTTCCCCATACATCATGCTTATGAGCTGGAATGCAATATAAAGCATTAGTCTTCAGGGACAGGGCGGTTTAATGTAATATTGACTTGCCATTGCGCCGAAAGACCAAATGTCAGTTTCAGTACCCCACCTCATTTGTAACTGAGCTTCAGGGCTCCTGAAAATAGGCGTCCCGATAGGATCTCCATTTTGGGCGTATGGAGAGTTTATATGAACGGTGCTTCCAAAGTCTGCAAGCTGGACATCACTAAACCGGATTTCATCTTGTCGATAGTTCACTAGTACATTGCTAGGTTTGATGTCTATAGTAATTGCATTCAGCCATTTAAGAACGAAGCTCTCGAGGTATTGGCTTAAGGAACCTACCAGTGTGAACGTAACCTTCCGCATGCAAAACAGCTAACGCTTCCAATACTCTTCTCGCAACATATTTGACTTCGAGTCGCGTGAGTCTTTTGCTGTTTGATGCATTCAAAAGATCATCATCGAGATGTCTTAGGATGAGAGCCGGCGGTCCCGGAGGATCCTCGATTTCATCAAGAAGCGTGCGGAGGTACGGAGACCGGCCTTGAAAACGAAGAAGGACATCTTTTTCATTTTGTAGACGAAAATGTCGGACGCTCTTGACAACAACAGTCTCCTTATTTTGGGCTCTACAAGGCTTCAACGTTAGAAACTGGTGAGACATGGGAAACTTGGAACGTTACATTGCTAGCCAAACACTCTCTTGTAATTGCTTTGTTATTGTATAGAGACCTTTTTTGCCCTTCAATTGATGGCTTAATGCCACTGCGTTGCCTGCCATCTTATGTAGGGTAATATTGTGGGCATTTGTTGACTTCTGCAATACTTGAGGCGATGTGAGGTGAATGTGTTCCAACATAAATGTGCGTCATTCCGTCGCCAGGTTATGTTGGTCATAACATACAGCCTTGCAGGGAAAAGTGGGTCTATCCCTCCAATAGAGTTTTGTGAGCTGAAGGTGGCGAATCCCCAGACGTAGTCACATGCTACGAAGGTGTTAAGGGCATTTTGCTCCCCCTTGCTCCCCCTTGCTCCCCATTGCTCCTCATTGCTCCCCATTGCTCCCCATTGCTCCCCATTGCTCCCCATTGCTCTCCACTGCTTTCCATTGCTCTCCATGCTCTCCATTGCTCTCCATTGCTCCCCATTGCTCCCCATTGCTCCC
>ML732532.1:0-13304 GCA_009176345.1 Aspergillus leporis | reverse complement strand
TGAGATCTTGAATATACTGCTACCTGCTATACTAATATATACTAAGGTCAGAAGTATTGCTGTCTATATCAATGCAAGTCCGCAGCGTCGAGAGGTATTTGAAAATCTACAGACAAAAGAGCCAAAGCTTGTTCTAATTTAAGATGTTTCTTCTTGGTGGAATTCTATCTTCTTAAATTACCATTGAAATCTACATAATTTATGCAAGTTGTAATATGGTGATGTTTGCACTGTTTTACGACCCTGAGGGTGACCCTGATGACCCTCCTCGCGGGTCGTATTATCCACGACCCTACCCGGATCCACCGGCAGGGTTATACTTCACGACCCGCGACCCTGATCTTGGCGGGTCGCGGGGCGGGTTGTCAGGGTCACCCGCGGGTTGTGGCGAGGTCTATCTGCCACTATCATCGAGGTTCATTGAATGCTACGACTATACAGGACCTCATGATGTATATGTGTGCATCAAAATTCGAACTTGAGGAGAAACAGCTCGCGATGATAAGTGAATTCCTGTTTGATGAAGACAAAGAGTAGGCGAATGAAGAAAAAGACATGTCATCTCTTGATAATCTTGACCCAATCAGTGATAACGAGGAGGACAACGCTGTACTTGATCATGAGCAGTTGATAACTAAGGGACTTTCAGAGCGTGCTGCAGGAAAAAGACGCCAGAGTGTGGCATCTGATTTTGAAGGGGAGGCTCAGGAAGCTACTCCATCTGATGATAATATAGATATTCCTTTGCCTAACACTCAACGCGTTTCAGGGAGAAATCGGAAGCGTATAAGACGTGAGGATGATGATTTCATTCATTATTAGTACTGTGTTAGCAAGTAAATTAATCTAAATATCTACTTTCTTATCTCTTGAATCGTGACTTCTAGATGTAAGACAAATACATAAAAATACCAATGAAAACAGCATAAATAATGCATGTCACAGGATTACCTATGTTTACGCTGTTTGACAGCCCGCCGGGCGCCCGTTTCTGCCCGCCGGGCAGGTACTTAGAGCCCGTAGTAGCCCGCCGGGCAGGGGAAGCCGGCCCGCTGCCCGCCCATGGGCGGGCCCGGGCTCAGCCCGTTCCGGGCGGCCCAGGGTTTTGTCAAGGTCTAATTGTGATTAATCACGAAGAACTAAACTAAGTACATGAATGAGTGTCTTTATATATCTCTTGTTTTATCTACTCCTTGTATACTCCTGGGGTAGTCTCTGGGGTAGCTCGCTCTCTGAGTGGCTCGTCCTGATATACTCCTGATATACTCCGGGGGTAGTTCTGGGAGTAGGTAGTCACGTGACGGGGCTAGTGTTGTACCTTTTTATCTTTGTTTCATGTTTCCTTACTTCATCATAGTCCTATCATTTTCTGCCTGGTGTGTCCGCCCTCCTGATAAGGCACGCTAGACAAGGGTCTGTAATATCATTCCCCCTCTTTCTGGCTTTCGTCCCGAAAGACATAAATCTGTAGCCTTGCCCAGGTAGGAGGTGTCTTCCCTGACCTATTCTTGTCATGTTTTCTCACTATGCCGGTAGACAACGAAACTCGTAAGCGTAACCGTCTCCAACAATACAACACTATCCTTCGTGACGGCCTATTAGTTGATAACCCGTGTGACCATTGTGCTTCCTCTGGCAAGTCCTGTATCATGGACTCCAAGAATCGAAACTGTGCCGAGTGCACTCGTCGCGGTCGAAAATGCGAACGCCGATTTCACAGTGATAAAGAGTGGAACGATTTAGAAAAGAGTTGTGCAAAGGTAGATAGCGACCTGTCTGATGCTCTGGCTGAGCAGGCTCGTATCGCGGCGAAAGTTGCCCGATTATTCAAACAACAACAATGGTTGAAACAGAAACAAGAACGAATGTTAACGCATGATGCGTCCGTGATGGAGGTGTTGGATGAGGAGGATCCTTTGAGTATCAAGGATCTCCATGAACTAGAGCGTCTTGCAGATGAGTCTGACGCTGCTTGTCTTGCTGCTGCGTCAGGTGATCCTACTCTGACTCGGTTGATGAACGACTCCTCGTTCTGGGCGGCTTTTGACCAATCCGCTGGTGGTACTGTTGAACCAGCTGGTGGCAGCCCGTCAAATTCTCGGTAGGCTCCCAAGTATTTTCTGAGGTACTGTATCCCTTCCATTTCACCAGGTACTACGCTTGTCCTCTAACCCTTTTGTGGTCCAGGATTTTCTCAACTTCGTATTCCTGAATGTTTTCTTCGATTTCCACATTTCCAGCGGGTTTAGCATGCGGTGGTGCAGGTTCTAATAATGATATATGAAATACTGGGTGTATGCGTGCCATAGATTCCGGTAGCTTTAGCTGATAATTAACTTTGCCAATTTTTTCTTCAACGACGAATGGTCCAATTTTCTGATGGTCAAGTTTTGAACTTGGTCATTTGGTTTTTATATTCCTGCGAAGTAGGAATACTTTCTCCCCCCTTTCAAAAATAGGTCCCTCTTCGTGGTGTCTGTTGTAATATACTGCCGCTTGTTGGTTTCTGAAGTTAATATCTCTTGTCATTTGTTCATGAAGCGTTTTGATTTGTTTAATTAAGCTGGCTGCTTCTTCTGCGATGGGTTCCCTTCCTCTAGGTTCTCCGATCATGGTTGTGACGACTCGAGCTGAACTGGCTGACTAATCATCTGACATTCACTGATTAACTGAGTATTCACTAAAACACATGGCAAGTGGTGAATGCGAAGATGGGAACTAGTGAATTGAGATGCAGGGAACTGCAAGGTCTGGAGGATCTTGGTAAAACAGTGAATGACAAGACAGGGTGTCCATACATATATATATGTAGCTTTGGTCACCCTATCCCAGACCTTCTTCTGTTCCCCAGAGTTGATATTCTAGTTTAGGAGCACCAATACTATGATATTTGTTTTATCATTTCTCTTTTGATTTCTTATATCCAGTTATTGCTTGGTTCGTCACAATGGTGGGGTGATAACCATGGTTTACATAAAAGGGCGTCACTCCTGTTGTCGAGTGTACTGCATTGTTGTATGCGAACTGCGCTGTAGGTAACAGATTTGCCTAATCGTTTTGCTGGTAGTTGACATAATGTCGTAGATACTGTTCAACTGTTTGATATGTTCTTTCTGTCTGTCCGTTTCCCTGTGGGTGATATGCCGTAGTTAATTTGTGGTCAATTCCCATCAAATCTGCGAGTGATTGCCAAAACTTTGATGTGAAGAGCTTGTCTCTATCCGATATGACCTTTTCTGGCATCCCATGAAGGATAATAACATAATTGAAGATCAAGTGTGCAAGATGCACTGCGTCAAGTGTTGAGTTACTTGGTACCAGATGTATATATTTCGTGAGTCTGTCTGTTATAACCGTGATTGTATCCCATCCGTCTGACTCTGGTAGTGGTCCCACAAAGTCGATTGTGATCCATTCCCATGGTCGTGATGGTGCGTCCGATGACTGCATAAATCCATATGGCTTATGTCTCGCTGGCTTGTCTCTGATACAAGTTTTGCATTTGTTAATGTATGCTTGGACTTTCTTTCGGATGTTCGGAAAATAGTAATTTCTTGCAATCTGTTCCATGGTTTTCTCGACTCCGAAGTGTCCTCTTGTTGGATTATCATGATGTTGTCTAATAATGTCTTGTCTTTTGTTCTGGGGTACGTAGATCAACCCTTGATAGTAAATAAGTCCATGGTCATCTGTGGTGAACTTCCTATTGCTGCCGCCAGATTCTCTGAGGATATTCTGGATTTCTTTGCATTTGGCTGTTTCCTTAGTGATTTCAGCAAGGACGTGATCTTGAATACTAATCGTTGCCGCTAGTATTTGATGATTGTACCTGATTGTTCCATCCTCGTGTGTCCGGAGGATTGCTGGTGAGATTGTTTTTCCTTTGATTTCATGGTCTGGTCTTCTGCTCAAGGCATCTGCTTGACCGTTCTCTGTTCCTTTGCAGTGTACTATCTTGAAGTCGTACTGTGATAGTGTTTCTGCCCATCGGGCTTGTCGTCTCGTAAGCTCTTTCGTGGTTGTGAAGTATGTCAGATTCTTGTGATCTAATTTTATAATAATTGTTCTCTGTGCTCCTTCCAGGTAAACTCTCCATTTCTTAAGTGCTGTAACAATGGCCAATAGTTTCTTGTCATGGATATTGTAATTCAGTTCTGCTTGCACTAGTTTTCTGGATTCAAATGCTATTGGTCGTAGTTTTCCGTCATTCCCCATCTGTACCATTCGTGCACCAATTGCATAGTCAGATGCGTCGGTCTCGACAATGGTTTCCTTGGTTGGGTCGTGTTGTGCGAGTATGGGTGCGGTAGTGATAGCTTTCTTAGATTTCTTGAAAACTTCTTCCTACTCTTCGCCCCATTGCCATTCTTCGGTTTTTTTGAGTAACTTGAATAATGATCCCATCTTGGCTGCGTAACTGTCGATGAACTTTCGATAATAATTCAACAATCCAAGGTATTGTTGCAATTTCTTGAGGTTAGTAGGTGTAGGCCACTCTTAAATAGCTTTTACCTTGCTTTCCTCAACTTGAATTCCATCAATAAAGATTACATGTCCTAGAAACTCGGTTTCTTGAACATGAAATTTATATTTCTTTAGCTTAAGCTTTAATCCTGCCTTCTATAATTTCTTAAGCACTGCTCTCACATGCTGCATGTGTTCTTCCTTGGTCTTCGAGAAGACGAGGATGTCATTGAGGTAGATGATAACAATTATTTCTAATAGTTTGCCAAGTACTTCGTTGATGAATCGTTGAAACGATGCTGGCGCGTTGGTCAGTCCAAATGGCATGACCAGGTATTCATAGTGTCCGAATTGTGTCCAAAATGTCGTTTTCCATTCTTCTCCGTGTGCGATGCGTAGGGCATTGTAGGCATTGGTAATGTTGAACTTTATAAACCATTTTGCTCCCCTGATCCTGTTCTGGATCTCTGTTATGAGAGGTAGTGGGTATCGATCTTTCACCGTGATTGCGTTCAGTGGTCGGTAATCAACGCATAGTCGTAACTCTCCTCTCTTCTTAGGTACAAATAGGACCCCGTGTCCTGCTGGAGACTTTGAAGATCTGATGTAATCTTTTGCTAATTATTTATTAATGTAATCCTTCAGCACCTGTAGCTCTTTTCCTGACATGGAGTATAACTTCTTACAGGCCACTTCTTTTCCTTCTTGAATAGGTATAGTGTGGTCATGTGGTCCATGTGCTGGTAACTTGGGTGTTTGTGGTTGCTCAAATAGTTCTCTGAACTCCTGGTACTCCTCAGGCAGTCTTGGCTGCTTTGCAGAGATAGCCATTAGTTCCTGGGGGTTGATAAAGTCTCATGCACTTGAATCTCCTTCTCGAGCTGCTTCCGCGCTTAGTGAAGAGTGCCATTCCTCTTCCGAGTCGCCTTCTTCTGGCGTCATAACTGCGAGATACTCTGTCTCGTCCTCTGGTGCCCATCCAGATAGTTCCGCTAACCACTTCTTTTCTGAGAGTTTGGTTGCTGTCATAATCATGTTCTTTGTGGTATTGCTCTTCATGGTATCCTGATCGCGCCTATCGATCCTTCCTCTACTATACACGGCATGTCCCTTCGTGTTTTTAGTGAGGGTCTGGGTACCACACCCCATACATGATCCCTGTAGGCATACACAATTCATGAGCTGAAGACTTGCTGTCTTCCAATCAATTATTGGATTATGATTCTGGAGTCATAGAATTTCTAATACTATATCATACTTGTCTCCTGGAGGTGTTACATCGAAGACTATGCTTTCGGTGTGTCCTCTGACAACCATAGAGATAGGTACTGTTTCGTGAGTGACACTTCCTGGCGCCAAATCCTGGCCGTCCAGTCCAACAATTCATTTTGGTGTGTCCTTAAGTACTGTTTCGAGTCCAATCCTGGTGATTGCTCGTGGGTTTGCGAAGTTGTTCGTGGCTCCTGAGTCAACCATTGCTATCGCGGGTTTTCCATTCAGTATGACCCCGATCAGTAGGTGTACTCCTTGCTTAGTTGCTACAAGTGATGATTCATATTCTAGGGGGTTTTCAGGCGTTTCAGGGATTTCAGGTGGTGTTGTCCATTACATCTCAAATTCCTTATCTAGAGGGTCAATCAAATGCACAACCCAGCATGTGGTGCTTATTTCCTCTAGGCTAGGCTCGTCGAGTTGATCAGTATTATTAGGGCCGTCCACCCTTGCCTCATGGCGTTGCTCGGTATTCTCAGGGCCGGCCACCCTTTGCGGTTCATCAAGGTAGTCTATGATTTCCTGCTTCTGGTTGGGATTTAGATCATCCCACCATTCTCCGAGGCACTGTTTAATTTCTGCCTCACTCAGTTCCTGAGTCTGGGCGTTGATGACTTTCTCCGTATTTTGCTTTGCTCTAGCGAGAGCTTCATGGTATTTGTGCGACTCTCCTACAACATTGAGTAGGTCATACATATCGTTGGCGTATCCTGCCATAGCTTCTCTGGTTCCATAGTCAAGGTTCTCTATCCATATGGCCAGTTCTTCCGTCCAGTTACTCAGATCTGGGGTTATACTCGGCCATGTGTGCCTTGGTTGCTGGGATGCCCAATCCAGGACAAACCAGCCATTATTATTTAACTCTGGTCTTCGTTCTTCCACTGTCGCACAGAACTGTATGGTTTCTTATGCTAGTCGAATTGTTCCGGTGGTATCGTATGCACCCCTCTCCTGGGCTGCACCAAGTACTGTTGGCTCTTCTTTAAACCATACTGCCTTCAATTGTTGTGGCTTCTCGCCTGACTGTTTCTTTTATTGATATTTCTCTGCGAAATGTCCTGCTTCTCCGCAGCGATAACAGAGTTTCTTGTTTTTGCGTCGTTCGCGTTCTTTATGAGTGATCCCGGTGCGTTGGTCCCGTCTCTCATTAGCGTCCAGCTCCATGGGCTGTGGGCCATAGGGGTCGCTATACCCTTGGCTTCGTGGTTGCGCGCTGCGTCGGTCGTTCGCGCGGTAATTGTTGTCTCGTCGTGGGGCTGAAGCACTTCAATTGCGCCTTCCCTCCCGCTTTCTGACATTGAAGTCGTGGAGTTTATTATCGATCTTGACTGCTTGTTCAATCATCTTGCTGAGCGAGTCCGGTCGTTCCAACCAGATCAATTTTTCTTGGATTTCCGGGTTCAAGATGTCTTCAAATCAAGTAATATATACATCATCATCCCAATCTAGGTGTGTGATAATTTGCATAAATTCAGATGCGAGCTTGCTAACTGATCCGGTTTGCTTCAGTCGCCAGAGTTTTCGTTCGGCGTTTCGTGCTGCATCGATATCCCCAAATGTTCGTTCCAGGTACTGTTTAAACGCGTTATAGTCTGCAAATATTTCCTTGGTCGCTTCGTCCTGGTCTTCGATGGGATTGGTTTGGTAATCCCTGACATAAATTTCAAACCAGTCGAACGCTGGACCTGTCAAGTAGGTGGATGCGAACAACACTTTGTCTAAACTGGTGGATATCTTTTCTCGATTGACATTGAAGTATACATCAAGCTTGGTCAGGAAAGCCCTAAGCTTGTGTCGTTTGCCGTTGAAGAGTTCAGGAGGCCTGACCTTGATAGTCTTAGCTGTCAAGCAACTTTTCAACCTTCTAATATGCTTCTGGAGTTGGGCTACCATACCCATCAACTCCTCTGTGAATAATGCCACGGTCGCGGAGCTGGTCCTACTAGCAGTTGGGCTAGCAACTGGCTGTCTCTTGTTGGTCGGCACCATGTCGAATGTTTTTAAGTCTACACAAGGCTCAACTCGTATGGACCGGTGATCAATGTGTTACGCCTGGGTATCCGGGCAGAAGCTCTGTGACTAATTAGCTGCTCTTGTATAGCGATAACTAACCTAAGTACCAGAATCCACTGGGTCTCAGCAACAGGGTAACAAGTGCTTCACGAGGGTGACCTCAACCTAAGGTCCGACTGATACTGTGAGGGTAAACCAAGGTATGAGCTAGAGTCCGAAAGGCCAGGCCCACCAAGTATGTATACTTGATAGTTAGAGAGTATAAACAAGTTGAATGCTGGTCTTGCTACTAAAGGTAACTCTGTAGTAACAATTGCAATTAATCACGAAGAACTAAACTAAGTACATAAATAAGTGTCTTTATATATCTCTTGTTTTATCTACTTTTTATATACTCCTGGGGTAGTTTCTAGAATAGCTTGCTCTCTGAGTGGCTTGTCTTGATATACTCCTGATATACTCCGGGGTAGGCTGCGGCATATCGTACGACTTGGATGTGGTTCCCACATCCAAGTCCGCAAATTGCGGATGTTGGATATCGGGATGGGATCCAAGTCCAACTGCAGATATCCATTGGATGTCCAACGGTATATCTTGGATATCCAACAAATATCCGCACTAGCATAAAATTCGCTAATCTACCCTATTCTAGACTATCAAGTGATAGTTATGAAGCTGACAAACCCCTGTTTTAAAACCGAAATATTTCATGTATGGTTATGACAATACTACTCTACACTTTCCCCGACTTCCTGGATAAAATAATAAGAAATGACCTTGTATTTATTGTTAAATATCACTAAAATAATAGATATAGGATAAACTGTAGGGTATATATAGTATAATTATGAGTAATTCATCATTGTTGATTGATTCACACAATCGGGGTGGAAATATATATCCAACACAGTACAAACTAAGTACATCTTCTTAAAAAGAGCTACAGTATAACATTAATCTATAAAATCTTACTGAAATTATATGGGAATAGTACAGGAAGATAGAGAAAAGCATCATAAATCTTTATATAATCTTAACTTAATATAGTTATATATAAAATTAGGGAGAAACCTACACTTCAAAATCAGATTTGATGGACTTAGTGGTGTTCCTTTTAATTTCCATGATTAAGGGGATTTTTCAGATATCTGTTGAACATCTGTTGGGCATCCGTTGAATATCTGTCCGATATCTGTTGGATATTCAACAGATATCCACTAAATATCCACTTCTGCCTGAGAATACCCAATTAGTATCTGGTATTATTATTATCCAACATATTATAGTCGTGTCTATGGCACCATTTGCCTGTATCCCTGATATTTCAGCTCTGATGTTTGTGAGTCTCTTACTCTAATATTTATAGTCATTACTGCCTTACTTTCTGATTCCTTAATAATCATGTCGCAATCGCAAGCCTCTAGTAGTCAATATAAGGTATCTTATTATATAAATTCTTTTATTAATCCAGAACTTCTTCAATCTGACAATTTCACTGACGCGCTTGGTAGTGAAACACTATTCTCAACTTGCTTTTCAGACCTTCCTCTTCCCTCTTGGTATCATCACGCACCTGACTCACTAGAACGTGTCGGCAAGTCTTTTTAACAACACTATATTTTCTATAATAATGATTTAACTAATCCGAAGATGGGGGAATCTAGAAGAGAATTTGTGGAATAATAATTAAAAACAAAGTATGGCCAAAAGCAAGATATCCAGAGATCCATTTAATGGGATAGCAATCTCAAAAAGTCTAATGTTTGGTCATCATTTAACCAGGTTGCACATGCAAAGACAGGCGAGCCAAAGGTTATGTGCAAGCGCTGTCAAAGTGTGATTATTCATCCAGCACATCGTCGCGTAGGTTGTTCTCCAATGAAGATCCATCTTGCTAATGCTGTCTGTGTTAAGCCACGAACCTTAAAGAGTAAGAGATAGGGTATAGATTAGTTACTACAAGACTTAGTAAGTTTATAACTATAGATTCCACTCTAATATACTAATTTCTATACTCTCTGCCTAGCCACATGTGTCCCAAAGCAAAGAATTCAATTATTTTATTTTATAAAAGAAAATTCTAAAGTTTATTACTATATCCCATCTTCTATTCCAAATCATTAAACATCCAGAATTCAAAGATCTGTTTGAATATACCAAGCTTGCGAAATCTAGCCTAGATCTCCCTTCCGCGCGTAGTATATGATATCTTTTAAACCATGAAATACGGGAAAAGTAATAGAGTATACTTAGTAAACTTCCTAAAGGAAGCTATCTATCAATTGCTCTTGATTACTGGACATCTCCCTTTGCCTAGGCATTTATGGCAGTTACAGGTTACTTTCTTAACTTAGACTAGAATTACTGCGAGCTTCTCCTTGGCTTCGAGCCTCTTCATGGATCGCATACCGGTACCTATTTAAGTGAAACAGTTATTCAGATTCTCCAAGGGCATGGTATTGCTGATCGAGTGTTATCCATTACCACAGATAATGCATCAAATAATAATACTATGATGCAAGGTATTCAAGATATGGTGCAGTCTCAAGTTCTCTCTGATACCTCTATCTTCCAGGTTCCATGTATTGTTCATGTTCTACAACTTAGTCTTAAGGACTTGCTTGGAAAGATTAGAGCAAACCCAATTAATAAAGAGGCAGAGTCTAAGTGGTCTGAAGCATGTACTGAGTCACTACAAACAACTTCAAAGCAGCCTTTAAATGATATTATGCTTAGTTTAAAGAAGATAAGTCTAGCTAAGTGTCTTATACTTTTCTAAGAATACTAACTGCTAGTATATTTAGATTCATGGGCTAGCTGTATTCATTAATACTAGTCCATAGTATCAGAAAGCTTTTATAGTCTTATAGACTACAGTGCCAAAGCTTCTTCCTGTTCAAGATGTTCACACGTGCTGGAATTCCATTTTCCTGATGCTTGACCGGGCTAAGAAACTCCAACCGGTCTTTGACCAGTATTGCACAATATATTAATATGTTTAATTCAAGCTTGATCAAGAAGAATAATATCAAGTAGATTATCTTCTTTTAATTACAAAGCCTTTTTTTAATTTGACTAATGTCCTATCAAAGACACGGGATGTTACAGTTCACTATGTTTTCAGTATCTACAACAAGCTCTTTAGCCACCTTAATACTATTGAGAAGAAGCTAAAATATAAAGCAGTCCCTTGAAAGAAGAGAATACTTTAGGCACTTCAAGCTGCGAAGGAAAAACTCTCAAAGTATTATCATACAACCGATAAGGAGACATATGGTATAGTATATGCAATTGCAACAATTCTTTGTCCCTCAAAGAAGCTCCGCTACTTTGATAGCAAGGACTGGCGAGGAGAAGATGAGAATAGGAAGCCTATTAACTTTATGAAAATTTATTAGGATGCTCTATAAAAGGAGTTTAATCAATATTAACAGCGAGTAGTACCTCAAGCAGTATTAGTGAATACCTAGACATCTCAAGATCCTATCGAAAATGAGCTTGAGCTTATGATGGATTCCCAGACCTCTCTCCAAGCCGAAGTAGATCAACTAAAGGATGAAATCACGTGATATCTTGCTAAGGGCTAGTATATCTAACCAATTATATTATTCTAATACTAACTTATTCCCTAGGGCTTACCAAGGGGCACCCTCGTCTCTTTTGGAAAGAGCATGAACAGGAGTATCCTGTGCTTGTAAAGATAGCGCGGGATATCCTCTCAACGCCTGCCAGTGGTGCTGGTGTTGAGCGGCTCTTTAATTGTGCTCGTGATGTCTGCCACTATCGTCGGGGGCAACTAAAACCAGACACAATCAAAGGCCTGATGCTCCATTTATTCTTATCAAAGTTTGAGCTTGAACAAAGTGAGCTAGAGATGATCAAGGAGCATTTGTCTAGTGGAGAGGCTGCTATGCTTGATCAGATATGGAAGCCTGTACCATCTCTTAATGAGATTGAACTGATCAGCGATGATATAGAAGAGGGTTATGAAGACAATGATCTATCTGATGATTTGAATAGTTCAGACGATGATCATTTAGAGGAAGAGTTGACTCATACACAGATTATGACACAGAGGAAGCAAGCACAGCGCAAGCGGGCTTGGAGTAAGTCTTCTGAGCCTCAAGATGATGGAGATAATGGCCTCCCACTTCCTGAAATGGCAACCAAAGAGAGCACGCAGGCACGGTCAGGCAGGATTCGGAAGAAGCCAAAGCAGCCAAAAAGATTTGAGATTGATAAACTGTGATAATAACGAGAACTCTTTTCTGCAGAAAAATTAAAGAAACCATATTTTATCTAAGAATAATAAAGAATTTGTTTCCAGAATGATTTTAAGGAGATCAGTTGGTACATGTTAAATACAATAAAAATACCGCGAAGAATGCATAATCTATGTAGTCTCCAGTAGATCATGATTCTTGGTATATTTGTAATATTTGATATACTATTGGATATCCAACCGATATCCAACAAATTGAGTCGGACATCCAAGTCTCATCGCTGTGGATGGTTGGATGCCAAGTTGACATCCAAGTCCGCAATCTGCGGATGTGATAGTTGGATATCATATGATCTGTTGGATGCTGCCGCAGCCTACTCCGGGGGTAGTTCTGGGAGTAGGTAGTCACGTGACAGGGCTAGTGTTATATCTTTTCATCTTTGTTTTGTGTTTCCTTACTTCATCATAGTCCTATCATTTTCTGCCTGGTGTGTCCGCCCTCCTGATAAGGCACGCTAGACAAGGGTCTGTAACAAAAATCAACCTGCTCCTACAGTTTTTCTGCCAGGGTTGGACACAGTTAAACTATCTATTTGTACCTGCTGGCTAGTGGTCTTGCTGGACACGAAGCTCACCTTCAAGCCACATATAAACTAGGTCTTCAGCCGTGGCAAGCAGCTTGCACAACACCTCCAAAGGCTTAGCAATACCCAGCAAGGATGTCTAGTTATTTTTATATAAGTAGCAGTCATGCAATGTGTTTTATTAATAGCACTCTATAAGATAAAAGTATTCTATACAAGCTGAAGACAACAATAGGTTATTAACTCTTTATAATTTCTATTTTATTTAATTGTCTTAGATATTCTTCTTATTTATAAAATAATATCTATTACAATACTACTTCGCGAGGCAGACCTACCTAATCCAGGAGCTCTACTCAACAGCACCCTTCAGAGAACAACTGCAAGATATGTAGGCTTAGACACTGGGCACTTAATTGCATGTATAGCTAATGAAACTAGCCTAGGCCTCGCCACAGCCCATGGGCGGCCCAGATGGGCGGGCCCATGGGCTGTCTTGGGCGGGGCTTTGGGCCCTCTCTACCCGCCCAAGGGGTGGGCCGTGTCTTCCTCCCGCCCATGCTGGGCGGCCCATGGGCGGCCCATGGGCTATTAAAAAAGCAAAATCAAAAATTCTGGTGGTTTACACAAATTATGCTATTTTTCTCTGTAATTTTTAGTATTTCGTTTACAATGTAAAAATAATTATCTCGTGAAGAAGTAAAACAAGGATGTAAAAAATAGAAAAAGTAGAAAAAATAGATTTTTAT
>ML732531.1:0-14737 GCA_009176345.1 Aspergillus leporis | reverse complement strand
CTAATTACCTGAAATTCACTGATTAACTGAGTATTCACTAAAACACATGGCAAGTGGTGAATGCGAAGATGGGAACTAGTGAACTGAGATGCAGGGAACTGCAAGGTCTGGAGGATCTTGGTAAAACAGTGAATGACAAGGCAGGGTGTCCATACATATATATATGTAGCTTTGGTCACCCTATCCCAGACCTTCTTCTGTTCCCCAGAGTTGATATTCTAGTTTAGGAGCACCAACACTATAATATCTGCAATTATTTAATTAATTTCTTTTATTACTTTCTTGCCAGGCTCGTCACAGAGGGGGTGTGGGGGAAGGGAAGCAGGGGTAGGGGCAGGGACGGGGGGTGGTAAATGTGAGGTCGCGGGTATGCCACTAATGTAGGTGTTGAAGTGGCGCTGGGCTATATCAGCCAGGTCATTGCTAAGGGCTTCAAGCGCATTTTGCTGGTACGGGGCAAGGCCCGTGTTTTGGCCTCGGTGTTTGTCGAGGAACGCCGCAATAGGACTGAATATCTTTTGGCCTTCAGCAGCTCTAGTGGCAGCCGCAGTAGTTGTCTCTAGCAGGGCAGCCTGGAGGGAGCCATCTGGTGGAGTGTTGAGTCCTGCCATTTCGATATCACCGCGACGTGTCGTGACGCGTGTCGGATACCGTCCGGGCGGCTTCGTCGGGGTTGACAGATGTCTGATCAGTATTTAGATGTAGTAACACACTTAGACTTATTCTAAACACCGCGTACGACTGTCTCTCTTGAATTCGTTGTTTGCGTTCTTAGTAAGCCGTAGGATAATTCTTGGGTGCCTGGAATGTTGTTACAGACCCTTGTCTAGCGTACCTTATCGAAGGCGGACACTAAAGGCATAATATCATAGGATGGCGATAGCCGATTTCGGACGGCTAGCACCTAAAGGATTATTCCTTATGTA
Source organism: Aspergillus leporis (assembly GCA_009176345.1). Classification (NCBI taxonomy): domain Eukaryota; kingdom Fungi; phylum Ascomycota; class Eurotiomycetes; order Eurotiales; family Aspergillaceae; genus Aspergillus; species Aspergillus leporis. The sequence goes on along the minus strand of ML732531.1, from coordinate 13,811 downwards.
ATCTTACCCTCGAGACGATCCATTCACACGAACAGAAATCACAGTAATTAATTCAATTGGGGCTAGAAGCCGTTTAGTGAGGGATTTTGTATTAGTTGAAACTCCCAATGGCGGTGATACATCTTGATTACTGCCCATGAAACGGGTCTAGATCGTAAATTCGGAGGCTTTGTGACAATTAATTGACGAGGTGGAAGTGGTCAGCTTGGCGGGCAGCTTTAGCTACGACTGAGTGATCATGGATTTGCTCCGGAATTGATCCCGGGTCCATACAGCGCCAGTACAGCGCACTGTCTAGGCGACAAGAGGGGTGAATAAAGTAATTAATGTTATAGATAAACCTGACGGCGAGTTCTTCTAGTCTAGTACAGATCTGTTCGCTGAATTCAAGCAGGGTAAGAAAGAAGATTAGAATGACAGAGGATGTGGCGTTCAGTCTCTTATTATTTTTTTCTCATCTGAACTGTCTATGATGAGATCCAAAGGCCGGGCGGTAGTGTAATGTCCGAGTAATACATAACTACCGGAATTAAGTATGAATGTGTGCTACTCCAAATAATCCATTGTGCCAATGGAAAGTTGTGGAAAGGAAAATCTCATATGGTTTTGAACCTATCTTCCCAGAATTTGATGGAGGAGGACCTTGCCTGTATGCTTCAGATACGGCCGTTCAAAGTACATTGTTTTTTCTCTGCCAGGTTTATATTTACAACTAGGGGCTCTCAAAAGCCGACAGAAGCCGAGCCAATCACAACACGATGAAATCTGTCTGGACTGGGGACTGCACACCCCAATTCTCCACTGCTAGACGCCTTCGCCTGTTAACAGGACCATATTTTGCTAGTGCTCCAGGCAGTGAAGCGCACCTCTTTGTTGGAGATTACCTCGCTTGAGAACCTTGACTTTACCAACTCGCCTGAACTGACGCCTCACTGAGTACTGTCTGTCTCAGAGCAAAAGAAATACAAGGAAATAGTGAACATTTTCACGCCATGTCTTCGTTACGGACAATTAAAGGTCCGGCCATCTTCGTGGCTCAGTATGTCTCAGATGAGGCACCCTTCAATACCCTAGACGGGCTCTGCCACTGGGCTTCTAGTCTTGGTTACCGTGGCATTCAGCTGCCTATCGATCCACGACTTATCGATATTGCCAGAGCGGCAACGGACTTGGACTATTGCAAATCACTGCAGGCTGTGTTTGAAACACGCAATATCGAGTTAACAGAGCTCTCCTCCCATCTTCAGGGTCAACTTATCGCCGTACACCCAGCATACGACAGCCTTTTCGATGGGTTCGCCCCTGCCCACTTACACGGAAACCCTACAGCTAGGCAAGAATGGGCGAGTGAAGTCGTTCGCTTGGCTGCCAAGGCGTCGAAAAACCTTGGGCTCTCAGCTCACGTCACCTTCTCAGGCGCACTTGCCTGGCCGTATTTCTACCCATGGCCCCAGCGCCCGGTAGGCCTAATTGAGACAGCTTTCAAGGAGTTGGCCGCTCGCTGGCGTCCAATCCTTGACGAATTTGACAAATTTGGGGTAGACGTGTGCTTCGAAATACACCCTGGTGAGGACCTCTATGACGGTGTCTCCTTTGAGCGATTCTTGGAGGCTGTTGATCACCACCCACGGGCGTGTATCCTCTACGACCCTAGCCACTTTGTGGTTCAATGTTTAGATTACCTCTCCTTCATTGACATCTATCACTCCCGGATCAAGGCTTTCCATGTCAAGGACGCTGAATTCCGACCAGACGGAAGACAGGGTGTGTATGGGGGATTTTCAGACTGGGCAAAGAGAGCTGGCAGATTCAGGGCGCTGGGGGATGGCCAGATTGATTTTAAAGCTATTTTTACCAGACTGATTCAATACGGCTATGATGGCTGGGCCGTATTAGAGTCGGAATGCGCCTTCAAGGATAGGCAGGTGTGTGCTCGGGAGGGCGCTGTAGTTCTTGAGTCCTTCAATATTTCCACGGCTTCGGAGTCGTTTGATGACTTCGCGGCAGCTCCTGTTGATCATGAGGATATTCTTCGTCTTTTTGGTCTCCAATAGATTTTGGTGGTTAGTCCTGGGAATAAAGAAAATACCTGAATATGATTACATTCATTAATGCACTTAAAATCTTCAATCTACGTTAACATTAGGGTTAATCCTACCGGGCTCTTCGCGCCGTCCACGAGATCCCGCACTACACCTTTGGGTGACTGACTGGGTTTGAGGATATCTCCCTTGCCTTACTTTTTCCTCGGCTCTACCGGAAGGAGCAGCAGTCCAGCCGCCTCTGGGACGAGAACTTTCAGATCTGGATGGATCAGGTTTTGCTTCCTGCAATTTATCGGCACCACGACGACCGCGCCAGGAGTCTAAGCGAGGCAAGTGGGCCGTCAAAGATGATGAGAGACTGTTAGAGTTGAGGGACAGCCATGGACTGCCGTGGGGGCACATCTTCGAGCTGTTTCCCGGAAGGACACCTACTTCATAGTCCCGGCCGTATCCTGGGGGAGGGTACGGGTGAGTCAGCGCCCGTCCGGCATCGGGATTGGCCGGCGGGCCGGGACGGGTCCCCTCCCCCAACTCCCTCGATTCGGGGCCGTCTGGGAATTTTTCTAGTTTTTTGAATTATTTTTTGATCTACCTTATATACTTGTTCCTAACTGATTTCTGTATCTCAAAAGTTGATCGATAGATTTGATTAGGGTCGGGTTTTGTTGGGGTCTGCCAAGCCGATCGGGACGGATAGTCCATACCGGATATGGTTACCCCCTAGCCGATTCGACCCTGATCGGATACCTCAGGCGACTTATTTAACCCTAATACACGATCTCAGACGGTCAATATATGTCTTCCGATAGTCCAGCAGATCGTCTGTAAGTCGCTTTATCCCTAATATCAAATCTGGAGGCCAGTTCCGTCAATCAGGTAAATTTTAGGAAACGATCTAGGAAACGATCCAGGGAACGGTCTGGTGAACGATTTAATAACTTGGGTTATCCATAGACTTTTATACCAGCTTAAAAATCAAGAAAATTCACCACTGCATAGAGAACCTCAGTGTCCATCAGCCCCCATAGATATTCTAGGGCCTTTTGAATTAGCTGGCCGGAATAGGCCTGTAGCGGCTCCCAGATAGTAGAGTATTGAGGAAAGAGCTTTGATAATAACTTTCGCTAATAGACCATCAGATTCAACCAGCCTAGAATAATTGGAGGGCTCTGACAGGTCAGCTGGCTACCTAAAGCTCCCCAGCAGACCTTGGTAGGTAGGAACCAGGTAAAGCAGCATGTATCTATCTGGGGTCGAAAACTGGGGCCGCCAATCCGAGTTAAAATAGCCGATCATTTCTTGAAAGATCTGACACATGCCTGAGAGCCGTGGCTGAACCGCCCAGGATCTAGGGTTTCGTGTGGCCGGTTCCGTTGAATTAATTGATCTAAGACAGTCAATATTCTTAATCATTTTAAAATCTGCTGTACATCCTAGATATTGAGATAGTTTATTACTTACTATAGGCTAGTAAAAAGCAGTATAGAGTCAAATTCAAGAAGAACTTCACAGTAATTCCAATCTTGATAAGAAAGTAATCTGTAATAGCCATAAATGCTTGCTGGAATGGCAATGTCCAGCAATCAAGTACTACTGAAAGGCGACTTCCATTTGGAAGTCTTTCAAGAATCTTTTTCTGATTATTTTTGACTGCAGAGTCAAGATAACGCCGCATATTTCGCGCAGATGGGATATTGATTTTTTCTGGGGCTTGCTGAATAACATTCACAGATTTTTGAACTGGGTATGCTCAATAATTCCGAAGGGTAGATGAGCAGCGGAGATAAAGTCTAGTATTGCCTTTACTAGACGTTCCTGGGAGAAAGACGGGCTTTGTGGAAGAGTTGACTTTGTAATAATATATAAAAATTAGTAAAAAAAAATTAAGAGCCCAGATTATAGAAAAATAGTATACCATCTGTTTTAACAGCTGATCAATCCTTTGAGTGGGCTTCCAAATACATGAGCCTGCTTTAATATGTGTATTCATTGGCGATGATCCAGCGCGATGATATCTTGGATGGGCAAGAGTACAGAGACATGTTGTACACATAATTTTTGGCTTGCCAGTTTTTTCATGTGCAACCTGATTAAAATTTTATCCCAGATATTAGATGTCGTTTCCCTATCCCAACGAATAGAGTTTTGGATATCGGGCTTTGATCCAAACTCTGTAGTTAGCCACCACCATACAAAGCTGCTCCGGGATTCATCCATCTCGCTACCAGGCTCAGAGGAATAGAGAGCCCAGTATTGTTGCAAGGGAGAGCCAACACGGGGAAGTGAGAGAGGTGCAGTCGGAGATGAAACTTGTGACGTAAATGTCAATGGAGTTTGGCTGCTAATAAGATCGGAGATATCATCTGAATAAAGTAGATCGGGATTCAGACCTAGATCGGAATCAGCGTAGAAGGAGTACTGAGACTGAGATGCTTGTGAGTAGGACATATTATATTTTATTACAGGCTACGCAGAAACAGGCTTCAAGAAAGAGAAAAACGTACATCTAGGACCAGCTAACAGTATCCAAGGTATAATAAATAAGTTATAACTCGCGGGCGCACTTTTGACATATTTCTTAACTTTTAATAGCGATGATTGGCTGTTACTAATGAATAGTGCGGATATTTGAAGACAATTGAGTACATACTGTGGATATTTAAGTATAGTTGAGGATATACTGTGGATATCTGTGCGGATATCCGCAAGGTGTCCGCAAGATATCCGCAGTATGTCCTCAATTGTTCTCAAACGTTGATTTTTAGACAAAATCACACTGTTCGCAAAATCAAAAATTTTAACTGGGATTTCTTTATATTTTTATAAGAGAACATAGTTTAAAAAATTAATATACTTTAGAGATAGGCTAAAACTATTTATTGATATCAGACTTAATAGATTTAATTAAGGAATGGCGATTTTAATTATATATATTCGGTTCAACGAAAATATCATATACTGCTGGGTGGAGTAAATATAGGTGATATATGGGGGGCCGGCGCGGCGGGTGATTACGTAGGTTACTATGGCGTAACCGCTCTTCTCCCAAATATGTTGGATTACACTGGGGGGCGGGGCATTCCTTCTACTCACCACCTACGGCCACCTACACATGCCATGCCATCTTTGACATTAATCAAGTTGGCTTTTACCGTGCTAGAGGAAGACGCGTCTCATATACACGCTTGTAGGCGTTGAGCCATGCTGGTGTTTTCACCTATTATTTTTATTAATTAGTTGCCATGGTCAGCCTCTCGGGGCGAAGTTCCTGCAATAATAGATGACCTTGAGACTTAAATCCGCCTTATCTGTATTTACTGAGTAAATACGGCTCGGAAACGGCCACGTCCTTCTTCATTTCTCCCACACGATGGTCTCCCCAACCCTAGCAATTCTACGTCCTCGGACATGGCCGCTGTGACGGAGCGTCATGTGGCCATAGCAAAGCAGCTAGCCTCGTATAGTGAAGAGACATTGAATCTATCTCGAATCAACCGTCCTGAGAATACTTCGAAGTCGTACAATCCAAAGCAGAAAGAATGGATAGACTGGGCCAAACAGATTGGGTTTCCTGATGGTGAACTGGTCACTGAACATAAGCTCGTCTGGTTTCTTAAAGAAGAAGTGCTCAGCCGTGAAGTCCGGTCCTGTGGATATAAAAAGCGCCGTACGACTGAAGAAGGAGAGCCGATTATCCGTACTCTAGGAAAGAGTGCTGTACAGAGCTATGTATCTGCCATTATAGATCTCTGGTCATATCAAAAGAGCAGCAGGGTTAATCCAAATCCAAATCCTCGCGGCGAGGCAGTCACTGCGCTTTTGGATGACCATGCGCGTCAAGAATATATACGAAAACGGGACCAATATCTTGATCGAGCAGCAGGTACCTTGCTGGATGGTTACGACGAAAAAAGAATAGAGGCTTTTGTTCGATACTGCTGGGAGGGCTGGGCGCAAAACATACCGGGAAACTCTCAGCGCAGGAAGCCACAGGGTATTGAATCTCATCTTCGTACGGTTGTGGATTTCCTGTTCTCGCACCATATGATTACGCGGGGCCAGTCGCGGCGGAGCTTGCAGTTCGCGGATCTTTTTACTATTCCTTTGAAAAATGATTTTTTCCGGTGGAATATCGCACGGGAGCCCGTGCCTGAGTTCCGCCGACGGCCACAGTGGTATAACTTGCATTTACTTAAGGGGGAACTGGCGGTTCAGCCCTTGACCGGTGTGATATATATATTTCTATGATAAAATGCTATAGAATTATAAAAACATACTTATATCCTCCAATATATCTTATTATTATTATTATTAATCAAGTTTAACGTCCGTATCGAGCCGTTGGCTATGACAGACACATGTGTCTAGGCAGTGGCCTAGGCCACTGCCTCTAGATGGTCTCTCAGGGATCCATCGGCTCCCCTCTATCATTTATGTGTTCATTCTAATCCTTTTCCTCGCTCGAGCCGCTTATCTGCGCCAGGGCCTTTGGGCTATGCCCTCCTCAGTATTCATTACTTACTGGGCGTCATCTAGACAGGCCTAGATTGCCTATTCCACTATTCTTCCCCTCTGTTTTCTGCCTTCTCCACCAATTATAAATCCTATAGGTTGTCCCTAGAGGTTCTATCTATCTTCTTCACTGCCTCCCCTGGGAAGCAGCCGATATTTGTTGTAGCCAAGAAGGTCATTAGAGCCTTTGTGGCTCTCTGATCCTCAAAGAGACGGCATTCTGGGGCTGTTTCTCCCTGTCCAGGTGGTGATACCCCTGCCTTAATTAGGGCCCTGCGCAGAGCCCGTCTCTGATGGCACCATTGTCTGCATTCCATTAATAGATGGCCTGTTGTTCCCTGTGAAGCCTGGCAGCTTTGACATCTAGGTGAGTCTTGGATCCCTATCTGACTCAGATAGCTCGGTATTGCTGCATGTCCAACCTTAAACTAATAGTATCGGCGAGCAAGCTGTTTTGGTGCTGCTCCTGCTACTAGGTCTAGTTTCCACCCTTTCTAGGGTCTGTAGTGCTGTTGGGCCTTGTAGGATCGTTTCTCTATGGCCTGTACAAGCATTGTTGTCTCTGGATCTGGTTTGCCTCAGTGCAAGTTCTGTGTAGATATGCTAGGCTGAGGCTCCTGTCTATCTCTCTAGGAGACTTTCCTGCTGTTATCTTTGTAGCTTAATCAATCTTCTCATTCTCTAAGACCTCTTGATGGCCTGGGACCCATTGAATAGTGGTCTGACATCCCTGATTCTTGAGTTTTTGGACTGTATCTTGGGTCTGAATTGCCCAACCTTGTCCTGGACCCGTTCTGTTGTCTTGTAGGCGGGCTATGGCTGCCTGGGAATCTAATAGAACCCTAATAGAGCCTTTATATCCCACCTGCTCTGCAATTTCAAGTGCCGTGCATGCACCTACTAGTTCTGCATCAAAGACCTCTTTTCCCTGTCCGAGCGGTATTTGCTTGGTCTTCCATGTGCCTGAAGGCTCTACCCATGCAATACCTGCACCGGTCCGTCCGTTCTCTAGGCGTGATCCATCTGACCATAATGTGAGGCCTTTATATGGGGCCATTGCCTGCCTGAGTGCTTCTTCCTCTGCAGGCACTAGTATGGTGCCTGGAAATACCTTAGGAAATGCCTCCACTACTTTTTCAAATCTTGTTGATAAATCTATTCTTAAGATACTAGCCATCCTAGCTGCCAGATACTGGCCTAGGTTCTATGGGCCGCGTGTCTTAGGGCCTTCTGCCCATACTAGGTCATCTATAGGCTGTTCCCCGGGCTGTGCATAGCAGTCTCCCATGCAGAAGCTAACCTGTAGAATAGCCTGAGCTGGATGACCTGTAGGTAACCCTAGTAGTCTTAGGGTGTATCCTCTCTGGTGTCTATCCAGCAGAGCCTCTGCTGGGTATAGAGCTGTCTCTTTGATAAGTGGCTCAATTGGGGTAGTTTTTAGCATTCCCGTGATAGCCCGTGCTTGCTGGTTGATCATAAGCTGTATACCACTGAGTCGATCCTTTTGTCCCTGCCACCAAAGCTCTGCTCCATACAGCGCAACTGCCTGTACAGCAGCCACCTGAATCCATTGCACTAGGCCTGGTGATAGGCCTTGTCCTCAGCATAGAGCTTGCACCTGCCCTTCTGCCTTACGGGCTTTGCGTAGGCAGGTATGGTAGTGTGCTTTTAGGATTAGGTCTTTATCTAGTCATACTCCTAACCACCATGTGGCTTTAGTATTAAATAGGACTCCATAACCTTCTATCTAAATCTTAGTCTTTTTAACATAATCTTTAAGTTCTTTTTCTTTCTTTCTTATAAAGAGAACTGCTTCTGTTTTTTCTATATCAAACTGGATTGCCTGTTGTTTACCCTGTTTAATAGCTATACTAGCAGCTTGCTCTAATCTCTAACAGACTTGTTGTACTGAGCTGGCTGATATCAGCAAACTTATATCATCTGCATATAATATTGCTCTGATACCGGGAACTGCATGCTCAATAGCGCTGAAGATCACCCCTAAGTAGATAATAAAGAGAACAAGAGATACAGATGAGCCTTGTAGAACTCTTAATTCAATTGGCTGCACAGGACATGCCTGTTGGTCAATAACTAGCTGTATCTTACAATCCGCTAGAAATGACTACACTCATTGGCATAGATCTGTGTCTAGGCCTAGATCCAACATACACTTCACTAGTCTTGCAGCATCCACATGATCAAATGCCCCTTTTACATCCATAAAGAGAGCCCCCACTAGCTGCTTTTGACCCCATGCTTGGTGAACCTCTTGTATCAGGCAGGCTACTACATCAATTGCGCTGCGTTGCTTGCGGCTCCCCATCTGTCCTGGATGTAGAGCCCCAGTTGCCTCAGTGGTTAGAGATAGCCTCAGCAGCCACCTTTTCCACTATCTTGCCTATGCAATTTAGTAGACTAATCACTCTATAAGCTTTGACCACTAAATAGTCAGGCTTATTTGGCTTGCGCAGCAGGATGCCCTTGGCTGTTTTCCATGCTTGTAGATGTAGGCCCAGTCTAAAGCATTGACGGACTAGGGCCACTATGCGTGTAGCATCCCATTCCCATAATAGCCGTAATGCTAGAAAATTGAGCTGATCTATTCCAGGCGCCTTTTGAACTGTCTGACTAAACAGGGACCTCTTAACCCTGTTATAGTCAATTTCTAGATACATGCTCCCTGGGGGAATATCTCCTACAGCCTCGTCTCTGGGGGCTTTAGGAAATAGGACCTCTCTAATTAAGGTTTTTTTTACATCCAGAGTAGTTGCCTGTTGTCCCTGGGGGCCCTTAAGTACCGGTATGGTCCCGGTGGCCTGGGGCTTACAGTAGCTTAGTGCTTGCCAGCATCTGGTTGTATCCTTGGGTCCGAGTCTATCCTTCAGCTTTGTCTGACATCCCTTAGGTTACCCTGTGAGAAAGGTCTCCTAGTATTCCCATTTCATTTTTCAAATAGTGCTATAGTAAGCATTTTGGGTATCCTTATGCTCTTGATCAGTCCCTAAGCCTGCTTTCCATGTTTGTTTGACTCTAGCATATACTTGACGGCTATTCCTAATCTATGGTCCCCACCATCGCTTCGAGAATGGTGTAATTCTTATAGGCTTAGCATATTCATTAAGCACCTGTGTTAGGGTGCTTTAAAGTCATACTGCCTCCTTCTCCACGTCAGTTCTACTACAGCTGTCTAGTAGAGCCGGTTGGCATGTTGCAAGTACATTCCATGTCTGTTTAGCCTTATCTAGGGCCTTAGAATCAGCTTGTAGACTGTGGATTTGCCAACTAGTTATCTGTTTGCTGATTTCTAATGATCGCCATTCTAGGTCTTTCCATTCAATCAGTATTAGTTCATGATCTGAACCTATAGAAAGCTCATTATCCACTAGCTAGCTGTCTAAGAGACCTAGCTCAGGGGTAGAAATAGCCAGGTCAATGATTAAGATGCCTGGGGTGCGCTTCGGCCGGGTGGGGATTCCAGGTGTATTGTTGATATAAAGATCAAATGCTTCAATCAGGTTTTCGAGAGGTAATGCATTGGTACGTTGATTGGTATGGGGGTTCCATAGTGGACTATGGGCGTTGAAATCGCCTAATATAAGACATCTGTCTTCTACTAATAGCCTCCATTCTGCATCTTCAATAGCATGTCGGTGCCTAGAACTATTGCCCTGCCAGTAATAGCCCTCTCCTAGCCAATTATCATAGTAATTGACTATCCTTGTTCTTCGTATACGGTTCCTGCCTCTATCTCGATCCCAGATATCCAGGGCTAGTATATAGGAATGATTAATCAGGTCTGTTCTGGTCTTAATAATCTTAGAAGCCATCAAATCTTTTCAAATAGCTATTAGCACTCTATGATACTTATGTTTTTCTTCTCTCTCAGACCAGTATATTAAGTAAGCAGAGTATTGAAATTCACGCTTAATATAGGGCTCCTATAGACAGACTATATCTGCCTGTCTCTGAAGCCCTGCTTCCAGGGCTGCTATTGTAATAGCATATGCCCTGCGACAGTTGTGTTGAATCACTAGCATTAAGATGGGTTGGTAGACCCTAGGGGTCTGGGAGTCTGTGGGTCCTCCATAACCTGATCTCGGGGAGTGCTAGGTAGTGGTGCTTGAATAGCTGTTTGCGGTGTTCCTAGAACCGAGTTGGGCCTGAGGTCGGTCTTAGGACTGCGGGATGCTTTAATAAATAGGTTATCCAGCGCTAAAGCGCTTCTTGGGCGTTTTCTAGTCACTATCTGTACTGCTGGGGAGCTGGGTAGTGCGGTAGAAGCTTGATTTCGGTTTTTTCAGGCTACCCGTTTGCTTGGGCAGCTGGCAGCTAGGGCAGGATGCCAATCTTCACAGTTACCGCACCTTGCTGGTGTATGTTGGCATGCTTTGCCTGTCTTAGCAGAGCAACCTAGGACTGAGCATGCGTGATTTAGACCTTCATGGGGGCCTGCACAGATATAACATTTTGGGGGACGTTCCCCACAGGCCCTAAAGCTCTTATGCCCTATTCCACAGCACCGGGGGCACACTATATCCGGTCCAAGCTCCCAGAAGTGTTCTGTCTTATATCTCATGCCTCCAAAGCGTATGCCATTTGCCTGGATCTGCTGAGCTTCTGCCAGGGACCCTACTGTAATCACAATGCTAGATCTTTTCTAAGTGCTGTTCTTGAGGCTATCTGGGCTTTTTAGCTAGGTAGGGTTGTGCCGTTTCAGGCGTAGGGCACTACCCGTTTCAATTTCTTGCCTTGCCAGGCCTAGGCCTAAGGTAAGATATCGCTTGGTAGGGACTCCATGCACCTTTAGTCAATACCATTGCTCTGGTGCTTCTAGTAAGATAACTGTAGAATCTATTTTTCTAACAGCTACTATCATTAGATCAATATATCTAGATAATAGCATGTGGTTCAGGGATCCTTTCTGTAGAACAATAGATATAGCCTCTATGCGGGTATAACCTGCATCTACTACCCGTAGGAAGTCTGGCAGCCTTGTCTTAGTAAGAGCGACATTGAGCTCCAGGATGATATCTTCACATTCTGCCTTAGGTGTCTCGAGGCTATCCTCTCGTCTGAATATCAATCTGCGGGCCTCTAATGGGGTCCGCTTCGCCGCCTTTAGCTGAGGTGGTGGTATTATATCAGTCTGGGTCTTAGGGGTCTTTTGATGGCGTTTTTAGTGACTGTCTGCCATCCTTGCCCTCCAGGATTCGTGTTTAACAGAGCTGTAATATCTATGTATATAGCTTCAGGTTTGCTATGTCTTGGAGCTTTAGATGTGGCTCTGTTATGTGGTCTATGTGTTAAAAGATCTGCCTGTCGGCCTTGGGGGTGTTGAGGGCCCTGGGGACCCTTAGATACCATTGCTTGGGGTGCTATTTGCATTGTTATAGGCTTTAGACCTGTAGAGAAGATTGTCTAAGTTGCTTGCGCTTGTTGAAGCTGTTGGACCTGCTTCTCTAGGGCCTCAATTCGGGCCTCATACTGTTGTTCACGGGCGCGTTGCTGAGCTATCTGGGCCTCTATTCTTTGATCGATATGGGCCTGTATGGTCTCCAGCTCTATCTGACATTCAAGCTCCTGATTCTCTAGTGATTCTGCTAGAGCCTGGCATTGCTTGCATAGGTTTCGTCCAGGATCTAGGCTCAGGCCTAGGTGTCTCCTTTTTCGGATGCCCTGGGCGCTTCATGTGCTCCGGCTGCTTCTAGAACTGGCCCTGCTTGGAGCTCTGCTGTATTCACTATTGCTTAGGTCCAGTTCGAGATCCATAGACATCTTTAGGGCCCTAGGGGCTCCTTGATATATTGGTGTTGGTGTTGGTGGTGGTTGTATCCCACTCAGGGGCACCCACCGCGACGCGCTCGGTAGGCCACCACCATGGGGGTTTGGGACCTCCATAGTGGTTCCTGGGGCCTTATGAGGCCTTTTTTGATTGATTGACACGTTAAAACGACGTGTTTTGGTTGGGTGTTGATTTTGATGTTCCGAGCGCTCTCCTTTATCCAACCTAGAATAATATTAACTAGTATAAGAGTAGTTCTTTTTATCTACTATATAACTCCAACTTTTATGTTTTATCAGGAGTCAGGACTTCTATTAGCAGAGATTAAGCTAGACTATACAGCCACCATTGCCACAGCCCGCCTCCGCTGCCTGGATCCCTACCACCCCCTTCGCAGGAGAGCAGAAAGAATAGTCCAAGATGGACACCTAACTAGCTGCTTCGCACGCCGTGTGTTGGTCCTACCAGAATCAGAACAACTGAACCCACTACATGCCCCATGGCTTCCTCAAGAACCACGGGAAGCTGCCTGGCAGTGAATCAGAGCGCCTACATAGACCAAGAAGCAGGTAGCAACTAGCTTCTAAGATTTTTATACTTCTCTACTAGATATTGATATAAAGACCTTTACAGATGGTTCTAAACTAGCCAATAGAATGGCAGGTGCTGGATTTGTCTTGTATTAATCTAGAATATAATTTCTCTAATTTTTTCTTTTTCTTGATCTAAACAAAGAGGTTTTTAATACTAAAGCCAAAGCGGCTCTAGCTAGAATTAAAGTAGCTTTAAAACTTTATATAGTTTACTTTATGTCTAATTTTTAGATTTGCTTAGATAACTTAGAGATGGTTATCTAGCTTTTATCATCATTCACTAGCTTATTATAAAAGGTCTTTGAATCCTTCAGGGCCCTTGCCTCAGACCTGGCTTGCACGGGAGAGATTTATGTATACTGACGGCGGCTCCGTACGGATCTGCTGGGTCCCTGGCCACACGCAAATACTTGAGAACGAAGCAGCTGATTAAGCTAAAAAAAAGAAACTACTATGAATCCTTTTCTTTTAAGCAGGTACCCATATGTCTTACTAAGATAAAGAGCTAAAACAGATGTTATAGCCGCTTTACAAAGACACTGGTAGTTCACAGCTCCAAAATCTTACCAAGATCTCTAGATCATTATCTTTTCCTGGCGCCCCGCTGAGCTAAAGCTCCCGAGGCCCCTTCTGGCCCGGATCCTGGCTGCTTGTATAGACCATGGAGACTTTGCAGGCTATCATGAGCGCTTTAACCATGAAGACGCACACCTTCTCTACTGCTGTGGGGTAAGAAAGTCCCCAATCCACTTCTTCTTCTGCTGTGTTGCAAAGAGATATATGCCCCGACCTTCAGGATCTTTCTCTACAATAATCCCCTATCTACTAGGCACTCCGAAAGGCGCAGTTAAGCTAGCCGCCTGGCTATCTGAGACC
>ML732530.1:0-14818 GCA_009176345.1 Aspergillus leporis | reverse complement strand
GAAAACAGGTCCCATGGAAGAAACAGATGCTTGCGTCTCTTGAAGCTGGTCGGCAAAAGCTTGACATATATTATTCACAAACAGATAATATGCCAGGACATATCTATACAATTACAACTATGCTAGCTCCTGATAGCAAATTCCAGTTCTTTTTATCTAATAACTGAGATCAGAAATGGCGTGATGCTTATCGAAAGTCATTTCAAGAGGCTCTTGTACCTTACCAGCAACGTCTATCTAATGGCTCTCATGATCCTCAATCTACAGCGCGGCTAGATAGTAGCCGAGGGTCAAGGCTTAGTAGGATGTTAAACAGACATAAGACTCCAACTAAACCTGCAGGGGACGAGATCTCTCAATATCTTGATAGTGGTAAGCTCTAACCCTAATATTTGATTTAATCTAAGGCTTACTAATTGATTCAATAGATACAATTAATGCTGAACCTCTTCAATTCTGGAGAGAGAACCATTCTCGTTTCCCCGCGATCGCCTCCCTCGCCCGTGACATTCTTTTAATTCCAGCAACAGGTGCTGGAGTAGAACGACTTTTTAATACTGCTTGAGATGTTTGCTATTATCGCCGTGGTCGCCTGAAGTCAGATACAATTGAGGAGATCATGTTGTTTCTTTGTGCAACGAGGTTTAATCTCAGAGAGGATGAGGTAAGACAACTGGAGCAGTTCTTTACTATATATGAGATTGAGACAGCAAGGGAGGAAAAGAATGAATATTCAAAGAATTTAAAAATTGATGTAATTAGTAATACTAAAGAGCACAAGAAGACATCTACTGATCTAGTAAATATTGGGGAGACTGAACCACAGCTACCAGAGAACTCTACTCAGGTACGAGTCTCAGGACGCAAGCGAGTACAAAGAGAGGATGATATGTTTGAGCATTATTAGTTATTTATGCTGAATTGATTTTACTGAGATTACAGAGCACAGGTTTTCTTAAATGATATATAATCTAAATACTCAAAATTTCAGTAGAAAAATGCATTACTTATGCAGTCACGGGATATAAGGCTGTTTACTCTGTTTACACTAAAATAGGTACCCATGGGTTACTTATCATGAGTTATGGGTTATAGCCAAGAACCCAAAACCCATGATGGGTTGGAGAATTGGACCCAAAACCCACGATGGGTTGGGTTGGGTTCGGGTTGGGTTCGGGTTTTGATGGGTCCTGCCGAAGTCTAAGCCGAAGCGGCTCTAGCTGGAATTAAAGTAGTTTTAAAACTTTATATAGCTTGTTTTATAACTAATCTCTAGATTTGCTTAGATAATCTAGAGATGATTATCTAATTTTTATCTTCATTTACTAGCTCATTACAAAAGGTCTTTGAATCCTTCAAGGCCCTTGCCTCAACCTGGCTTGCACGGGAGAGATTTATGTATACTGATGACGGCTCCGTACGGATCTGCTGGGTCCCTAGCCACACGCAAATACCTGAGAACGAAGCAGCTGACCAAGCTGCAAAGAAAAGAGCTGCTATGAATCCTCCTCCTTCAAGCAGGCACTCATACGCCTCACTAAGGCGGAGGGCTAAAACAGATGCTGTAGCCGCTTTACAAAGACACTGGCAGTCCACAGCTCCAAAATCATCGGGGATGGTGGGTCACCGCCTCGGCGGTGAGCCACGGCCGTAAAATATAACTAACTAATCATCATCGGCTGGTCTGTGTGACAACCCGGAATGGCAGGCGCTGGATTTGCTTTATATCAGTCTGGGAAGCAATTTCTCCAGTCCTCTCTCCCCCTTGGCCCAAACAAAGAGGTCTTTGATGCTGAAGCTGAAGCAGCTTTAGCTGGAGTTAAAACAGTTCTAGAACTTTATATAACTTAATTTACTACTAATTTCTAGGTTTGTTTTGGACAATCTATAAGTGGCTACACGTCTCCTAGCACCGTTCGCGGGCTCATCCCAGGAGGTCTTTAAATCCTTCCAGGCCCTTGTCTCAACCTGGCTTGCACGGGAGAGGTTTATGTACACTGACGGCGGCTCCGTACGGATCTGCTGGGTCCCTGGCCACACGCAAGTACCCGAGAACGAAGCAGCTGACCAAGCTGCAAAGAAGAGAGCTGCCATGAATCCTCTTTAGCGCGTTTACATAGCTGCTGTAGTCAAGAAGAAGAAGGCCTGCGGTAGCAGGTAGAGTTGATGCCAACTGCATGGGTCTGCCTCCGCTGCCTAGTATTTTTTTTTTTTTTGAAAGGAAAGAGTGTTACCTCAGCCTTGCTGAGGTTGGGGGTATCGTGTGCAGATATCCTCATAGAATCGGATCTCAGATAGCCAGGCAGCCAGCTTGGCCGCGCCTTTTGGAGTTCCTAGTAAGTAGGGAATCATTTCAAAAAGGGATCCCAGGGGTCGGGGTATGCGTCTTTTTGCAATATAGCAGAAGAAGAAGTAGATTAGAGACTTCTTCTTACCATAGCAGCAGAGAAGGTTTGCGTCTCCATGGTTAAAGCGCTCATGGTAGTCTGCAAAGTCACCATGTCCTGTGCGTGCGGCCAGGATCCGCGAGAGGGGGCGTGGGAGGCGTAGCTCTGCAGGGCACTTCAGAGAGGAGGTGATCTCTAAATCCTGGTAGGATTGTGGGGCCACAGATAGCCAGTGTCTCTGCAAGCAGACATGGCATCTGCTCTTGCCTGTCGCCTTAGTGAGGCGTACGAGTGCTTGATTGGAGAAGAAGGGTTTATAACAGCTCCCTTTCTTCTTTGCACCTTAGTCAGCTACTTCATTCTCAGGTATTTGTGCATGACCAGGGACCCAGCAGATCCGTACAGAGCCTCTATTGGTGTATGGAAACCTCTCACGTTTGAGCCAGGTTGAGGCAAGGGCCTGGAAGGATTTAAAAACCTCCTGGAATGAGCCCGCGAACGGTGTTAGAAGACGTGTAGCCACTTATAGATTATCTAAATAAATCTAGAAATTAATAATAAATTAAATTATATAAAATTCTAGAGCTGCTTTGGCTTCAGCATCAAAGGCCTCTTTGTTCAGACCCAGGGGGAAGAAAGACTGGAGAAATTGAAATTAATTCCCAGACTAATATAAAGCAAAGCCAGCACCTGTCATTTCATTTACTAGTTTCGAGTCGTCTGTAAAGGTCTTTATATTAGTTTCTGGGAGGGAAGAGGAGAAGCCATGGGGCATGTTGGAGCGGGTTCAGTTGCTCTGATTCTGGCAGGGTCAGCACGCGGCGTGCATATCGGCTTGTTGAATAACCTTTGCGGGCTATCTTTGCTGCCCTCCTGCGGAGGGGGTGGTAGGGATCCAGGCGGCGGAGGCGGACCGTGGCGGAGGCAGTTAAACAGTCAAGCTCAATCTTGGCTGGTAGAAGCCCTGACTCTCGATGGAGTACAGGTATTGGTGTTGTATGGTAGACAGGGAGGACTGCCCTGGCCCCAGCTAGTATAACCTTAGTTATCTTATCAAGGAGACCTTGCACCTTGTTTGAGATTGACCCTGTATGGGGGCCTGGGCGTGAAAGACCCGGCCACCAGGTTTCAGCGCCAAAGTAGACTTTGCGGAGAACACAGGCTGTTGTAGCTTGCCGCATGAGATATGGGTTTACCCCTTGGACTGTATTCCCCAGGGAACGTAGTGCATTGGCGACTGTTAAGGCCTTTGAAGTCATTTTTGTAACATGATACTTGAAGCTGAGCTTCTTATTAAAGAGGACCCCAAGCCATCTTAGGTAAGATCAGGCTCTATTTTCTGAAATATTAACTAGCCCTGACGAGACTGAAGGTGTGCGGCTGGGGTCTTGATCAGCCTTGCGTTGTGAGAAGTGTATTAGTTTATATTTATCTAGCACAAAGGTGATTTCTTCTAAAGAGTCACAGTCTAGGGCTTCCTGTAACGAGAATGATAGACTTTGACAGTTTAACTCTAAGATAGAGGAGATTGCTAAGATAGCTGCGTCATCCGTGTAGCCAAATCTAGTCCTCGGGTTGCCCAGCTGGAACAGGGGGGTTAGATAGAGCATAAACAGGATAGGGGATATTAGTGAGCCTTGAGATAGATCACAACATATAACTATTATAGGTCCTGGCTTATTATTGAGCTGGATTTGAACTGAGCGTCCTGTAGCGAAGGAGGCTATCCAGCGAATTAAGTTGTCAGGCCAGCCTTGCATGCGTAGTCTGTGGACCAGTCTGCCTGCAAGAACCCCATCAAAGGCCTCTTTAATATCAAAAGTCAGAAGCGTATCTGTCTGTCCCCGGTTTAATGCCTGTTCCACGTCATGCAGTAGACAGATAGTCAAGTAAATGGCAGAACAAAGAAGTAGAGCACCAAACTACTGACTAGCAAGGACTTTGTAATGAATAGTAACCCATGTCATATTTCGTGCTACCAGATGTTCGAGGCCCTTGCCCAGGATTGACAAGAGGGCAATTGCCTATATGACCTGGGGCTGGTCTAGTCTGTTTTATTCGGCTTTTGAATGATAGCTAGGACTGCATGTTAAAAATATTAAGAATGATAACTAATCTGTAGACAGCCTTGGTAGAGCGTAAGCACCTTGTCCTTAATCAAGGACCATGCCGTCTTAAATATAGAGATAGGTAGCTCATCAGATCCTAGGGTTGTATTCCCTGTATAGAGGACTGCCTTCTCTATCTGAGCCATTGTGATATCTAGGAATGGCAGAGAGCAGGTAGGGACTGCAGGAGTCTCTAGTGGTATATCTCCTGCTTCAGCAGAGTTCTGAAGAAGGTTGCGGGCTAGGATATCACACTTCTCATGTAGGGCCACTGCTGGGGGGTTGTCTGGTCTCAAGGGGTCCTTCATCGGAGGGCTGCGATAGGAGCCTGTTGTCTTATGCCATTTTGACATGTCGAAGACCTCCTTGCTTGCAGTTGCTGCACTGATTTTTTGTCTCCAGTACTGCTGTTGGGCCTGTTTAATTACGCGTCGGAAGTCTTTCTGCGTGTAGAGTCCTGTCCGGTAGTCTCGAAGTGCCTTCTTGCATTCGGTGTTCCACCATGGTTTGCCTCCCCTTGAGGCAGGGACCTGGTTGCAGAGGCGGTGTATGCACTGTGGATAGCTGAGGTAGAGACCAATAAAGGAGAATCACAGTCACAGTCCATTTGGGTTAGCGGTGACAGCATGAACCCCGTGACTGACTGCATTGTTTACAATTTTTTATAATCCTGAGGCCTTCCACACAACTCACGCGTAACTCTCTGTGTGAAAACCCTGCATGACATGAGATGGCTTCATAAATCGTCTCTCCACGGCTATCTCTACTTCTTATCTGTAGTGACACTTTACACCTCCTCCTCTCTTGACTAAACCCGCATCTTCTATCATTCGAGTATCCAGCTCTTCTAGGAAGATGCCCTTGGCAAGGTGCTTACCTAGCAATGGCTTCTGAGAGTCCACTGCTCCGTCTGCCACCCGCAGTCCGAGACCGCATTTATCGTTGGGTACCAGTGATTAATAGAGGATATTTCAATGTAGGGGTGATCACAAACAGCAAGGTGCTTGAAGAGCAGAAGCAAACTACTCATGCCCTTCTCTTAACCTGTCGTGAGATATATCTTGAAGTCTCGGCTCTTGTCTACGGGACAAACCGACTTCAGGTGACCTTTCACGAGGAAGAGAGCCTTCAGTTTCTCCTCCATTTGACTCCGACATCTCTACGGCACGTCAAGGATCTGACGGTTTTACTTGCAGTCTTTCCACCAGATGAGGATGAACATTGTCGTGAATCATGTGGCTGCTGGCATGGCCCACTCCCGACAATCTGGATAGTGGACGGCGCCACTCTAGAGGGAAAGGCTTTACTAACGGAATGGGAGAAGACAGTGGAGCATATTGCTCAACATGTCAAACCATCTACCCTCCGATTGAATCTTATTTGTGATGTCGAGGACATCGAGACTGCACAGCAAGTCGTCCAGCCCCTGAGCCAACTCCCGACCCTCCTGGACTGCAGTATCCGCTTCAACTTTGTACCTGAACCAGATCTACAAACCCTTGCTCGAAGCACCGCAATCAGGCTGATGGGACATTCAGAAGTTTCGCATGAGACCGCTTTTCGGTTTATGGATTTGCCGGTGGAGCTTCGCCTGCAAATTCTGGAAAATACAGATCTCGTCACTCCGTTGCGCGAGGTGGAATGGAATCCAACCGACAACTTCTATCTGAGATACTGCGAGCGCCAGTGTGTGTGCTGTGGCTGTCCTGTCCAGAAACCACATCGCTATTGTTGGCAGTATGTCAAGGCTGGTTGCTTCTGTCATCGATACCATGCCGCTTATACGCAGCACTGCAAATGCTGGGCCCCTCCCATCGCTCTCTTTCTGGTCTGTCGCAGTATGCGTTTTGAAGCACAGAACATCTTCTTCTCCCAGAATCGATTCATTATCATGCCACCGGGAGGATACCTTACTGAACTGGAGGATTGTACATACACCAGACTACCCGCGGCCAGGTTCCTGACGGAAGTAGTTCCTTCGCACGCGCTTGCGCATATACGATTTCTTGAGATTCAATTTTCGCCATATGATGTAAACGGTGTCACCTTCGACGGTGCCATGTCCGAGGACTGGGAGCGCACTCTCCAAGCCCTCGGTCATAGCCTCAACTATGGAAGCCTTACCGTGCGCGTTTATTGTGCGAAATTCCCGAGCAACCGTCAAGCCGCGCCGCACGAACGCATACGCCCCCGGACGTCGGGCCACACTGATGACAGTGGTTCAATAATCATGTCGAGGTACGTGACCTTGCTCAAGCCTTTCATCAATTTTCGACGAAGGGGCTTGAGGCGTTTCTTCGTGTATGCCTCCTGGCCGTGTGAATTGGCACCCTTCGGTCGTGCTAAGCCGGTGCAAACACCCGATACGCGCGATCGTCGTTATGAGGAGACGCAGAAGATGAACAAAAAGCTCGAGAGAAAAGTGATGGGCAATTGCTATGACAGTGTCGCGGTGGGAAAAGAGGAGGTGTCATGGAGTCAGTGGCGCGAGATGATGGGTGATATGACAGTCTTCGACGGCATCTTTTTCTTCGACTGATACTAGATGGCTCCGAGAGCTAACAGATTTGTCAGTGGATCAGTGTGAATTTCATGGAGCATACTGAATTTGTTTTATGCAGTGGATGTGCCTGGTGGAGGATAATGAGGGTTGTTCTTTTCAAGCAACCAGTATCTTAAATTTCAGTAATGATTGCATGATGCGCTTGTGGCTTTCCGCGCTTGGGATGCATGGATCCCTAATGATATTTATGATAATTCATTAGCAAAGTAAAAAACAACGAGGATAAAGAGATTTAAATAAGGCTTCAGTAGTAGAAATCAAGTGGCCCCAAGCATGTCTATAAATATCCTAGTCCTCAAAGGGAAATGAAAGGAGCCACCTGATCAAAGAAGCTTCGCTTTTTCCCTTTCAACTTTCCTGATTACAACCTACTATAACAGAGTCCTGCTAGAAGCTACCGGTGCACGCCCTGGCATATGCATTTTCTTAGCTTTATTCTGATTTTTCCCTGGTCATGTAGTGGCAAGCCTTGTAAGTTGTGAGGTAATAGTATCACAAGGGTACCCTATCAGATCTAATAGGTATATCAATATTTGTTGAGAAATAGAATAGGGAAACAGAGCTTTCGGGAGACAGGGTATTTTGGTTGAAGCTGCCTGAAGAACCATCTAAAAAAAAGGGAAAATCGCCTTCCAATGTATAAGCCCATACAAAGAGAATTGCAGTTCTTTGACGGGTCTTCTCATGACTGCCTGCTGGCCGGAAATGGAAGTTGCCCGAAATAGAGACAATAAGGTTATCTAAAATAGAAATAATGAGACGATTATCTGCGGAAGGTCAGGTGGCTTGAATATGTCAACAATATTCCTGGGACATACTCGGAGGGGATAGTGAGGTGTCCGGAGCTTCCTGCGGAGACATACATATCTACTGGTGCATTTTAGTGACAGTCTTTTTGCCCAGTATGGGACAATTGTAGTCTCCGGTAAACTAGTCACATGGAGGAGATATGTTACACAGCGTCCAATATTGGATTTGCCCAGGGTTTTAATTGGGTAGAGATTAATTGAACTGATTCCTTAGCAAGACCGCGAAAATGATTGAGAAGTTCAAGTGGCCTGGACACAGGACTGTTCAGCATTGGATTTAAGTTTTCATGATTTAGCCTTAGCAGGAATGGTCTATGAGGCAGAACACAATTTAGAAATCTAAGCTCAAATATGCTGATGGCTATGGCTGTCAATATTGTGTTCAAAAGGGCATCACCATCCACCAATTTAAAATCGGCGCGTGAATGTCTGTTCCTGCTGCTCACAACAACCAATAGGAGGGGTGAATCTCTCGTTGTTTACTGTCCCCAACCTCCAGGACTACTAGTACTTCTCCTGCTTCTTCTCTCTCCCATTCTACCACCGCGTAACCCTGTGATTCCCATTCCATTTCACTTTTGCGATCGCAAAATCCTTTCCCGTTCTCCCTCAGCACTGCATGCATCTACAATGGAAGTCTTCATCCATAACGTCCCAATAGACCTCACTTGCCATGGGTTCAATCGCGAGCTGCAGCCTTTCATGAGGCAGCTCCAGATTCGCGACTTCCTCTGCGAAAAGCCCAAGAAAAAGCGCTTCGGCACAGTTACGTTCTTAAACACAAAGGATGGGGGTAGGTTTCTTGCGGTGCATGGCCAGCAGGAGGAACCTAGGGTATCTTTTCTGCACCGCCCGCGACTCGTGTCCAATCTTCAACTGATGGGGGTGGCCGTATACTGCAAGGAAAGCAAGCACCCACCCAGATCGCGTGCTCTTGGTACTCTAGAGTACGATGCGGAGCAGCGTGCGAACGGCATCCGGGAGCGACCAGGAGAACCAGTTGTCTTTGACATGAAGAATTTTAGTTGTGGACGATGTGACTTCGTTGGTGACCAGCTGACATATAGTCCAGAGGTATGGTGGACCGTGAAAGGAAGTATCCAGTTCAAGAAGCGAACCATGATCGTCGATATGGAGGACCGGCGTCGAATTCGCGTACCTCGTACCGCAATTGTTGGCTTGGTCTATTCAGCGGACGGTACCCTCACGGCCACGCTTTCCAATGTCCCATTCTTCTTTGAGCTGACCCCCACATCACCTGATATTCTTGCTGCCCAGGTATCGATCAGTAGGGTTCAAGGTCCGTTCGACGGCCCGAGTCGATGGCGGCGATGTTCTCTCGGTGAAGGCCATGCGCAGGTCATGGGACAGTGTCTTGTATATCAATTTAAAGTCGTCCCGGGAGATTTCATGAAGAAGATAGCAAGACTCAGGGAAGGAGAATTGACCATGTTTCCTTACACCCTGCCGATAGCAAGATTACCCTTAGCCCCGAAGGGTCTGACACTCGAGCTCCAAAAGCTGCAGATAGAGCTTGCAGAATGTACGAAATGTAACCATCTTCCATTCGGGGTTCTGTTTCAGCTCCAGGCGCTGGCTCAAAATGCGTACCTTCATCCTGCGATGGTCCTTCATCTATGCAGACTATTACAACCCTTGTTCGCCCTGGACAAAGCAGCAGGAGTGGAATCCATTTCCGTGGATTCGATGAGAAAATTGTTCAACATGATCAATTGGCCTTTTCCCAATGATGACCCTTCAGATTATGACGCAGAGTCACTGGTGGCGATACTCAAGCAGAACCATAGGGAGATACAAGAGAGCATTGAATACCGGGAAGGCCTTTTCAACAACACGCCGAGCATGGCCAGGATCTATCGGATCAATGTCACTCCCACCCGCATCACATTGCATGGCCCGGAAATGGAGCCCCAGAATCGAATCCTGCGCAAGTTCCCGAACCACCACGAATACTTCATCCGAGTGCAATTCTGCGATGAAAATGGCGAGGATCTAATGCTCAGTTCCCGAGTGAGCTACAGCGATATCTTCACGCGATACAAAGAGGTCATGAAGACCGGAATTCAGATTGCCGGGCGCACTTACAAGTTCCTTGGGTTTTCCCATTCCTCATTGCGATCTCACTCAGTGTGGGTAAGTACTACCTCCACTCAAGAAGCAGCCTACTTAGTATAAGTGAAACTCACGTCAGACAGTTCTCCTCGCCTTTCATCGATGATCATGGCCGTTTCCAGACCTACTTTTCTATCATCAACGCCATCGGGAAGTTCTCCCACATAACGTCGCCCGCGAGATGTGCTGCCCGGATCGGCCAGGCATTTTCAGAAACACCGTTTACGATGCCATTGCGTGAGACCGAGGTAACTGTTTCCACAATCCCGGACGTTACCTCTCCTGATAAATCACGCGTCTTCAGCGATGGGGTCGGTACTATTTCCCTAGAAGTCGCCGAACAGATCTGGGCAGATATACTACCGAAAACAGGCACTCCTACGGCTTTTCAAATCCGTCTCGGCGGGGCAAAAGGAATGCTCGCTATAGATAGTCGGTTGTCCGGTGCGATCATCCAGATCCGTCCGTCCATGACCAAGTTCGAGAGCCAGGACATGCACAACCTCGAAATATGCAATATGGCATCGAAACCATATCCAATGGTTTTGAATCGTCAACTGATCAAAATCCTGGAAGATATGGGTGCGCCCGAGGATTGGTTTTGCCAAATGCAAGACGCTGAACTCGAACGTCTTCGCACAATCACCAGCAGTATCGACAAGACCGCAAGCTTCCTCAAAGATAAATCGGTCGCGGGCTCTATTGGTCTGTATCGGCTTTTCCACCAATGCTGTTGGTTAGGAATAGACTATAAGAAAGACGTTTTTTTGCGTAGTGTAGTCGAGGCCGTCATTCTCCAAGATCTGCGGTCGTTGAAGCACAAAGCACGCATTCCAGTGAAGCAGGGTATGACTCTCTATGGGGTTATGGATGAGACCGGACTCCTCGGAGAAAACGAAGTATATGTGACGTTCGATTCGATGGGTAAACGATATGCGCTACCCCCTGGCGCGGGCCCCCTACTAGTGTCTCGGTCGCCTGCCTTGCACGATGGTGACATTCAACGCGCTCAGAATGTGATTCCACCGGACGGACATCCGCTTACTCGGCATCAGAACTGCATCGTGTTTGGCCAGAAAGGGAAGCGTGACTTGCCTAGCCAATTAAGCGGAGGAGACCTCGACGGGGACCTATTTCACATCATTTGGGACCTCGGCCTCTCCGGTGTTCAAACCTTCACGCCCGCCGATTACCCACGCGTGAAGCCGCTCGACATCGGGCGTGTGGTAGAAGTACATGACATGGCTAATTTCTTTGTGGACTTTATGCGAACTGACATATTGGGCTTGATCGCAATCCGACACATGATTCTAGCAGACCAGTTAGACACGGGCACCAAACATGAAAAATGTCGGCAGTTGGCACAGTTGCACTCGACCGCGGTGGACTTCTCTAAAACAGGCATCCCTGTGGAAATTGTGCAGCTGCCGAAGACTGATCAATATCGGCCGGACTTGTGAGTTCCTCTCTGAATGCCTTGCCTACAATGCTAATGATCGATGTTTCCAGCATGGCACCGGGTCCACAGACACACATCTACAGGAAGTCGCGGATTGGCTTCGAGCAGCGCGTCTCGTATGCTAACTATAACGATGATGACGACGAAGTGGAACGGCCCCATCGCTACTACAAGTCCGAGAAGATTCTGGGAAAACTATACAGGGCAATCGATGAGGGCAATATCTGGTTGAAACATGTGCGCTGCGAAGAAGCCACCGACGAGACGTCGTTCTGGGATGAATTGATCGAGGACCATGAAGACCGATGCAGGGCTCTGGGACGAGATTCATGGGAAGAATACGCTGAAGAAGCGGCGCGCATTCGCGCAGCGTAAGACGGGTTCATCACATGGTCGAGGCGGAGCATACTGACACGATTTTCTACATGGCAGATACGAAGACGCGATTTCCTCTTGCATGAACAACTACTCCGAGCACCCCATCAAGCCAATCACTGAGCTGGAAGTGGTCATCGGCTCTATCATCAACGAGAACGGTGTACCGGCTCGCCGGCGGCGCGACCGATCGATCCAGCTCAAGCACGAATTTGACCGGATCGCCACTTGGATTATGAGTTTGATGCGCCGACAGAAGACCGTCGATACTAAGGGAGAGGGCTTGGAGTTATGCCTTGCTTGTCTCCATGTTGGGTGCCAGGAGGGTGGTCCTAGCCGTCTCAAGGAGATATATGGTGAGCTTCAGAGCTTCAAGGTCATCGCGGCTTGTGCACTGTTGGCTGAGATGGATCACTCGGAGAAGGATCGTGGGGGGAAATGCTGCGGTATGTGAGCTTCTGGTGTGTGATAGTTCGCCGCATTCGAGAAAATCATGTACGCTGTCGGATGTTGATCAATTGACTGCAAAGGGGTGAGCCATGTGCGACATGCTGTTGAACAGCGGTTTCGCTCATGTATTTAGTGAACTTAATGAAGGGTTCCTCACAGTACTGTATCCATCTCAATCCTCATGAAGCCCTCACCAGCGTGAACCGTTACCAATAGACACAACACACAAGGCACACCTAGTCGAGATAGTAGATAGATGGCACGGCGCATAATACTAGCTATCCAATGAAATTAAAATACACTAATCCCACTCATTAAATTCTAAACCTCATCTATCTACAAGAGACAGACATAAAAATACACCCACACGGAACCCACACATCATCCCCGCCACCTCCAATCCTCACCCACAAGCCGCTCGTCACTATCCTGCCGCACCACGTGATGCTGCTCAGTCGCCGTCTTCGGCAGCCCATCATGCATATACTCCAACTGAACACTATTCGTAATCAAGATCCCATCATTCAACGGCGGCGGCGGCACCCGTGAACCCCCCATCCGCCCCTCCGAGGCGCCATGGCTATAATACGTCGGGTAGCTCTTTTCCGTCCTCCGACGGAGGGTATACAAAGTCGGAACGTTAGCGACGAAGGCGGCTAGGAACTCCTCCACCGAACCCCAGGCGTTGCGATTTAGCTGGGCGGTGTTGTCGGCGAAGGATGGGAAGCGGACGCTGGCGATTGCGATGAAGAGGAGACCGATTGCGAAGAGGCCGACGAGTTGGAGGCGCCTGTGTTGTGTTTGTTAGTGGGGAGGTAGATATAATTGGTGGGTAGGAAGAGATGATTGGGGTAGGGTGTGTACCGAGTCCAGGATGTTGTTACGCGGAGGAGCCAGGGCATTGGGAGGAGCATTAGCATGGTGTCTGTTGTGATGTTTAGGGAGACGAGGGTGATGAGTTGGGTGTGCGCTTTTATGCATTTGCCTGTATGTGTTGGCTCAGAGCTGTTTGAGTCCTATTCTCAAGGAGGCGCAGAGGTGCCTGGTGACTATATGTACCTGGATCAGGCACCACCTGCCAATACAGGTGCAACGGCGAACAGTCTACGAAAGTAGTGGTCTGGACAGCTGCGAAGCTGGCGAACAGGAAGCCCCAACATGCCTTGATGATTCGTTCCGGCCACGGGAGACCGGACAGGATCCGCTGACAGAGAAGCAAAATCACGGCCTTTTGGAGCCAGAGACTGGTGGGGAGGGATATTGTTAATCCCAGGATGAGGCTAATATCAGGACAATCAGGTCTCACGCACTAAACATTGTACACCAGTCGTTTGACCAGCGTGATTCTGCTGCCGATCTGGCGATGGTATATCTCCGTCGAGCTCATATCCACTGCTGGTTGATCCATATGGTTGTTGCCCCAGAGGATAATGACTGTCGCGAAGGCCGAGCGCGCCAGGACGAGTCCGATGCACACGATAGTGAGATGGTCGCTCAGAATCAAGGGCTGTCCTCTATGCTTCCGCAGGGCCAGGCGCAGGAGCATGAGTGCCACGGTCAGAATGCCAAAGGCGCCCACCAGGATGATGGCCGGCCACCTTCGTATCCATGGACATCTTGAGATCGGGCGTTGATCATCTTTCAATCCATTGAAGGGAGTGGTTGTGGAGAGAAGAAAAAGATTCTGCCGTTTGGAAAACCTTTGTTTGGTTTTAATGGAAGCATATTGATGGTGAATTATAGTTCTGGTTTTCGAAGGATCCGAATCCTTGACACTAAGGCTTCGATTCGTATCCCGACACGAGTCAAGAACTCGTATACCATTAACCCTATGAGAGCTCACCACTCCATTCTCTATGGTAATTCCACTGTCAATGTCTCCACCGGTCTATGCTGTACCTAGAAAACTTACCAGCTTTGCAACCAGATTAAACTTATTTGCCGTGTCTGTTTTCCTCCACGATCCAATTACCAACCCCCTTAGCAACATCCACTGTAATCCTGTCAGGATCCTGTCAGGGCCCAAATAAAACTTTAAAAGTAAAATAAATGAATAAATCTAGACTGATCTGGAACCCCCCTACCAACAATAATCCAATAACCATTGTCCCAGTTCGCGGGTAAAAGCCCATCCAGACTAAGCAAACCCCTCTAAGACCGAAACAGCGGAGGATCGGCATCGACGGTCTTAACATTAGTGTGAAGCCCCCCAGTCCTTGCCCCAGGATTCAATTATATACAGTCCCGAGGGAAAGTCTGAGTAATCAGAGCTAGTTCCCGAGCGCGCGGAAGAACGCGTCGAACCACCCCACTTTTTCAACCCCCCAGAACCATGGCTCAACGACAGGCTCTAGGGATTTTAAGCTCTAATATTAAACGCAATTACGAGCTGAAGCCAGGTGAGCGAGGGTTTATAGAAGGGGCCCGGTTTGGTGGTGTAAATGCCCCTGAAGTTGCAAAGGTCCTAGATAGGCCTGTTTCGACCATCTATTCCACTTGCAACCGAGCAAGTTCAAGACATAATTTTGAATCCC
>ML732529.1:0-15083 GCA_009176345.1 Aspergillus leporis | reverse complement strand
CCGTCGATTCCATTACCATCTTCTACCTGGCACTTGCTCAGATAGTGATTACCCATCCCTATTGGCAGAACCCCTGCCCAAAAGGTTCTGCTGCTACAAACATCTCTGGAGTTTGCACCTTAAGCCAGCCGCACGGGCAATAGTATTATGGGCGATACCACGCCAGGAGACTCCTGGGGGCCTGAGTACAAGTCAGGCATAATACTCTCCCTCTCTAGGCCAACCGACATGCGCATCCGTCCTCTCGAGCCACTATAGGGTCTCCGCAGGCCCATCTAGTAGGATATGTTGGCGATACCACGTTGCTGCGGTCCAAGTACGAATTGGAGGCATCTGTTGAAATGCCGGCGATACCACACAGCCACGGTCCAGGTACAAGCTGGAAACACCCCTTTCTAGTACCCTCTGGTCACCACTATAATGCTACGGCCCGCTACCTCAAAGAGATAGTTTCCCGTTACTGCTAGTGGTCTCCCTCTAGCAGCCGACCATGTCTTGCAGGGGTCATCATTAGCAGCATCTAGCCAGCATGCTGCTTGTGTAGTAGACCTCTACTAACCTAGCTCAGTTCCTGCCATATACTTTTAGACTCTAAAGTGGTGCGCTGTGACTATACAGGTGGTAAGCAGTTCGGTCTCGGTGTAGGCCTTGCCTTTAACACATCCGGCAACTACTATCCTGCTAGCTTTAACAACTTCCATTACTCTAGAGAGCACTTAGGCTTTGTTCTATCCCTCGCTGAGGCAGGCTTCCCTGCAACAGTCCCAGAGCTAGCTGAACTCGAGGGTGCCCTGTCACTCCACTAAAACAGCTTTGTGTCGGGTGGTTCTCATATCCCAGTATCCCTCTAGCGATCACTGGCTCCTTTCGGGGCACCTAGGCACCCTTTTGATAAATATTCAAAAGGTTTCTCGCATTGCCTCAAACCAGTTTTTCAAAAGGTCACCCCGTGGGGAGGATTTTAGCATGTATTTTACATCCCTTGCCTGGATGGTGCGCTGATGATTCCTGATGCTAGGCATTTTCAAAGCTTCGGCCTAGGCGCCATGATTACAAGGCCTAGATATAAGCTGCTGCTAGTAGTTGGAGCTTGGCATTTTCAGGATCCCGGCCTAGGCGCCATTTTTGCAAGGCCTAGATATGGATTTCTGCTAACAGCTTGTTCCTCATTCTGACTTTTCTCTTCAGCACGCTGCTGCTTACCTAAACTACCAGCTATCAACTAGTAATTAGATTCGCAGCAGCCCATATAGACATCTCAGCCTATTATGATACACAGTAGGTTACGTGTCACCAAGGCAAGTACGCCAAACGCGCCAAGAAGCCGCGTGTGGAGTACGCGCCGGGAAACACGTACACAACCAAACCACCCCTTTTCCCCGAAGCTGGGGGAGCGCGATCAGTAATTAGGATACTAGATGTAATTTTTATACGTTGCAAGCCAGGTCAGTTGTGGTCACATGACGTCCAAAGTAGGCAATGTCATGTCGGCTCGGCTACTAGCGCGGTCCGGCTGACCTGAATCCTGAGTGGGCCAGTCATGTTTCATATGGCGGTCACATGACATCATCCAACAATAATCAATAATTCACTGATAGTAAGAGTATCAACCTTGAAAAATACTGAAATTGACTGTATAAAGCCCGATTGGTGTGTGCACGATTTTTGTGGCCTAGCAGTAATTTTGGTTGACAAAGAGTTACTAATGACTGCCTTTTCATAATTCATTACAAACTTGACACATGCCCTCTATTTTTGGGAGATCATGGAGGGCGCTGTAGCTATGGTGGTGAAAGGACTTATACCAATGGATGGGTACAGTGAGAACTCAGATTAACTGATTACAATCTGTCTGGGAAGCAGTCAAGGTATCCTAATCTGGTACAAAGACGCGTAACGTCGGTTTGTTTGCTCAAGAGCAATTTGGGAATGGGGGTGTGGACGCAGTAACACCATCCGCATAAATGACCTGCTTTCCTGGACGAGCAAACACTGTGTGCTTCCCTTCCACTGTTGAGCAGCCGTTTCCAACATTCGCGACAAATAGGTCTGGATAATTGCTTTCAAAGGAACCCATGCTGCCACTGCCTCCACTGATAACCACATCTGCACAATTCATGTACATCTCCCGATTACCTACCAGGTTGAACCAAGACCAAGCAAACAGAGCCTGGCCATTGGCCACGTCGTTTGGCATCTGGAAGTCATACTTGGACACAAGCGGACATCCGCCCATCATAGACTGGATGACCTTAAAAGTCTTGCCATCGTCGTAGCTGAGAGATAACTGACAGGAACCTCCACTATGCCTTGCGGAGCCGGTCAACGTGATGTTGTATGCTTTGCCAGCGGTGTATTCAGCTGTTGCACGCCAGGGGGTGTCCCTGTGATGGCCTTTACAGGGAAAATTCGAACCTAGCGTCTGTTATGCATTGGATAACTTGAGATGATGGATAGGGATATCATACCATCACTCTCAAGAGGGCTAGTCAGGTCATAGTCTATGTCAGACTCTTTGTTCTTGGGGTCGAATTGGCTCCGCATAGGATATGGCCAGTTCATTTCCATATGCGCCGCCGTGAGGCCGCAAGTGAGCAGAATGCCAAAGACCGAGTTGAAGAGCATAGTTGCTGTTGCAAGTTGTTATATACAATGATAATTGTAATGGCAATGGTTGTGGATATAATGGTGATGGATTTTGATTGATGAATTGAGGATCTTGGTACGTGCCTGGACTGGTGGCTGTCCTACAGGCCACTCTTATACCTTTGCATCTCCAAGACAGTTGTGAAGCACCAGCGGCACGGTATGGATACGTTATGTTGCATCCACATTCAAAGTTACATGTTCCAGTATCCTTACCCACCTTGATGAGGGTACATTTACTGTGAATATGATGTATCGCAAGAGCAGAGTGGGTTTGGGGTATCTCTGCCAGAGTCAGCTGGGGTTCTACTGCCCTTCATAGTCCTCATGCCACATGTAACCCACTTTTCTCCGACATGGTGTTGGGCCAGCGGACTAACGATACTACAGACCCAGGCTAATCCATCAAAGCCGGAGGTAACTTGTCGGATGATCGTAATTTAGCGCCGGGATGTTTCTCTATCTAACTGGCATCCTCCAAAGGGTGTCCGAGGCACAACTACCTAGAGTCGCAGCTGTTGCTTTTCCATACCTCTAGTGCCCTTTTCGTCGACAAAACATGCATAGCATAGGTAACGGTGACAGTCCAGAAGGACGAAGGTATCTCGATGAAGCAGTGATAGAGTCCGCATGAACCAGTATCTCCGCTATACTTCGGCTTGTGATGAACGATGCAGAGAAGCGCCCAATATAGGCCAATCCCGTTCCTGAAGAAAGCAAGCTAAAAGGGACCAAATGTCGGCAATTTGCGGGGTCCTGCAGAATGCAATCACTCTACAACCAATAGAGGCCGATATTTCTTTAGCTTAATGTAGTTATTAGGTCATGCAGTAGTATTGTCGTATCGCGTGGAAAATTAGTTATGCTTGGCAGTGGTGATTAATCTTAATTTCATCGTCGGGAGATTAACAAAGGGTAACTGCTTGTTTTCTGGTATACCACAGTGGCATTATTATGTTACACCAATTCCTTTGCTGGCTATTGCACGATTATATGGGTCATTTAGACTTTTAGGAGTTCATGATTCCCATCCATCGCTTGTCTGGCCTTGGTGATTAGGACCCTGTGGACTGATCCTGCTCATATCCTGCGATATTAGTCTTAAAATCCGTTGGAACAAACAAGAGGGCATTGAATCTATGGCCTGCTATTGGCGGCACCAGTGTAATGGTGGCCCTGCCTTTCCCCGCGCACTCGGAAATTTTCCATATTGACAATCCTTGCATAATCTCGAGTATGGGATCATTATCTCACTATTCTTCTAAGTGGTTAAATGGCTTGTAGTCAGTTTGGAACAATTCAGATTTCAAGATATCATTTAAAACATGTAATGTAATTCCGGAGATGGAGAAAATTGATACGGATGGAGCTGATATTGCTCTTTAGAGCATAACATATTCCAAGTGTTGAATCACATAGGAACTGCTCCTTATGGCAAAGCAGCAGGTATGAAATTAGAATACCACAACAAGTGCTGGGTAAACCCCTAATAGTATTATTTCCTGTAGGATATGAGCTTACATGGTTGTCGGATCGTTTTTTCCTATTCTTGATCACCATAGCGGTTTGGGTACAGGGTCACCCGAGTTTCTTACGAGCACCAGCATCACTCTTAGAAGATCCAACTTCTATGATTATAAAGCCTGCATACATCAAGAAATAGCGAAGTATTCATAAGTAGCTTGTCGTAAGTTGTTTATTAGTTATGTATTGTAGACTTGACATAAAAACCCTTCCGTTTTAAATCCAAGAGTTGCTCAAGATTACTCAATACTCCTTCTATAGCGATAATGGGTAGCACCCAGTACGAATCGAATATATTATGTGGAATATCGACAATTGTGAGGACGGGGTCGTATAATCTAGTTTAAGGAAGGAAAAGGACAAGCAAGTCATTCTCTGGATTTACGAGGTGACAACTCATATCCGACCCCCTTTTATAGGCAGGGATCCCCTATTGATTTGATTATCATAACTGGGAAGAACTTCTATTGGAATATGATATTATATAACATAATTGCAGATGACAGATTCCTAGGCACACAGCTCAACATCGAACATATATATTGACTTTCAAATACAGGAAATCACTGCTAAATAGCCTATGAGGCTCTTTGACCATGCTTAGGTATATCTGAATTTTGCTGGGAATACTTATCATGCCACAGTTCAAGACTGAACAAATATAGCGGTCTACGGACAGTGGTAGTGCCTCAACAGTCCCTTGCATGCAAAAAACAATGTGACCTATCATATTACTTGAGTGGCAACCACAAGTAACAAGAGGTTCTGCTCTCTACGTCGCGTCTTTTTCTAGCTACTACTTGTCTCTCCCAAATTACAGGTGGAAGCCCATGCGCGCAGCGTATGCAACTATGTCAATAGATATCTTCAGAGTCACGCAACATACACTCCCGGCATGCCATGTTCGGGACTATCCTGGGAGCACTGCTAAGGCCCAGGAAGATGTCCTAACGTTACATGTCAAGCAATATACGCCGCTAGATCAGGGGGAATCCGTCCCTTCCGATGCTATCACTTTAATCGCGGCTCATGCTTGTGGCTATCCCAAGGTATGTATAGCCCCATCGGACAATAGGAAACGAGGGAATAGAGCTCTGTGTCCAGGCCAAGCAAGGATTTCTGTCGGCCACAGACGCAAAAAGTATATTTTCTAAAAGGAGAAATGCGTCTAGGAACTCTATGAGCCTTTGTGGGACGAGATATACCAACTATTAAAACAAAATGGTTTCTATATTCGAGGCATATGGATAGCGGATGTTCCCAACATGGGCATGAGTGCTGCACTCAATGAACACAAGATCGGTACTGACTGTAAGTCGCTCTTTGCCTGGAAGCTCGTGGCATCCCTACTCAGCAAAGTTTCTAGATTCGTGGATTGACTCTGCCCGCGATCTGCTCCTCTTGACAAACCACTTCCGGGAGCAGATGCCACGACCCCTTGTTGGAATCGGTCATAGTTTTGGGGGAAACATCATGTATGGCCTCCACTGATTATTCACCTGGCAGTGAATGACCTCCCAACTAAGCATTATCTTCAGAACCAATCTTGCACTTATGCACCCGCGCTTATTGACCACTGTCATTCTTCTTGACCCAGTGATTCAAATCACACTACCGACTCGGGCCCTTTCAGCTGGGCCGCCCGGTGCTATCAACTATGCTCTCTGGCGTCCCGACATTTGGCCAAATAGGAAGGCTGCAGCGTCTGCTCATGTCAAGCTATGGCGGCAATGGGACCCTCGCTGCATCGATCTGATGGTTCGGTTTGGTTTCCGCGATCTTCCCACTGCGCTGTATCCTGAGCTCCCAGATGGCGCAGATCATTCCCACCCACCCGTGACTCTTCCCACCACCAAGTATCAGGAAGTCCTCGGCTTGACACGTGCTAATTTTTCGGGCCGCGCGCCAGATGGGAGAATCCAAATTGATCGCTCTACCCATGCGGATATGGACCCTCTCGGTGCTTCGCAGCCTGTCTATCGGCCGGAGGGTCGGAGCACATTCTCTAGGCTCCCGAGTCTAAGACCTTCTGCACTGTGGGTACTTGGTGCCAAGACTTTCTTATATCTTGATGAGATCCGCGAAGGTATCCGGATTTGCGGCGAAGGAACTGGGGGCAGTGGTGGCGTCTCCCAAGGCAAGGTCAAGGAGGTCACTCTTCGTGGACGCAGCCATCTCTTTCCATTCGAGGACGTGATTCAGACAGCGAAGCATTGTGGAGACTGGATAGCCGGTGAGATGGGGAAGTACCGGGAGTCAGAGCACGAGTGGAACCAGAAACGAGCCTCAATGAGTAACCGTGATCATCTTGTACTTGGTGAAGCGTGGTTCAAGGCCGTCAAGATGCCAAAAGCGTATCTATCCTCGCAGCGACAGCCGAGAATGGGTAAGCTGTAGCTTGAGGGACGAACTGAGAAGAGGGGACACTGTATGTGCAAAGTATAATTTTTCTATTGGGTATACACCAAGAGATATATCCATCTGGTAATCAAGCCTGGTGGAAGCAATCGGTATGTAGGGATGCGTTTGGTTAGCTTCTAGAAGATTTCTCACGTAGCATGACAAAAAGACACTAATCGAGATGAGAATAGAATCATTTCAGCCCCAGTTGCTGTTTGCCTGCGTCGACCAGAATACTGCTGGGTTTTCTAATAAGAACTCGCTGGCCAATTAGATTAGAGCTACATTTAGAGCGCTGATTCCGGACACCTCAACCACCAAACGCCGATATTCGCTCATTTAGATGTTTTATATCTAATTTAGCAATCAAACATCGGCGGACAAAGGTCAAAAGTCTCTGATCTCTTCTTTATTTCCTTATTGCCGAGATCACTGCAATCCCGGAGGGCCTCCCGCTAACGGCGACTCTTGCTCTGGATTTTGCGACTACGCCAATGCTCAAGGACCATGCTTTGGCCTGCCTTTTGAGGGCCTGTGGGACTATGGGAACGTGCCAAACATTTGTTCGGACAAAATTGGTACACTGGCACAGAACGAACTGAAGGTCGTTGCTGGAGTGATAAACGCTGGTGGCAAAGTCATTGATCCGCAACAAGGGGGAAACGCTTCTACCGATTTATCTACTAGTGTCGCAACTCTTGGTGAGTACCCTCAATGCCCTGCAACCGATGCTGGAGCCCTTATCAGCCACCCAATTTCGACCAGTTCAACCGCCTGCCAAAGCCAGGACACAGAGGCTGGATCATTTGTGGGGTCTAAAACCGAAGCTGCCCTGTCAACATTCGCTCGCAGATCACCTAGGACGACTCTCTTTAGCGTTAAACACTCAGAAACGAGGGTCATGGAAGTATTTTGGTTTGACCGTTCTCGTCAATGCATGATTGCAGTTGTTTAGCTAGGAGAAGAAAGATATCGCGAGGGCCTCCGGAGTTGCTACTTAGCAAGTGTACTAAAGTGATCGATGACGCAACTAAAGGACTCAAGACCGATCGATACAGACGACCCTAGCGCATCCACAAGATAATTTTCGATTATACCCAACGGTATTTGAGAGCAATCATTGTGATGTTCCATGATTATATGGCTTGAGTGACCAAGTAATCGGCCCAGATACTATGAGAATAGAAAATATTCTCCAAAATCTCGCTTTCCTCGGTATCAAGGGTATTCGGGATCCTCTAACACGGTGCTACGGATGCTGTGCAGACTTGCCATGGTGACTGTTCGTTTTGTCACGGGAGATAGCCTGTTGACAGCAAAAGCCATCGCGGAGTATAATGTTCTTTCCAGTCCGGAGGATGTTGAAGGTTGCTAGTTTCCGCAACTTGGCGATGCATTTCTGGAACTGTAGCCGCACGCGAGGCCTTGTCTATCGCCCTCATGGATGACAACTTTACTTCCGCCGTGAAGGCAATCATGTGGGGATGAACCGTCACAGACATCGTGAAGAATTCTTGCAGGTAAACAAAAACAATACTTCACTGGAACAATTAAGTAGCTAACCGTTCCATCTCAACTAGTTCACATAACTATTACTTTCACCCCCATTGGACCTGCCTTCGTCCCATCTGCAGCCGGTTCCAATGAACGGGCCAGCCTAACTACTGGGTATTTGATGTGAATAAGTTGATTGGAAAACACATTAGCAGCACTGGCACTGGCTACCGATCCTCCATCACATAAAGTCCTAGACCGCATCCCGGAACTTAGATCGCCCTCTTTCATCACCATCTCAATGTGGGAAATGGTTATAGGCTAGTCAGTTTATTAAGTCGCAGTGACTCTTATTCTTCACTTCGCCGGCAGCAGCGTGTTCTCCTATACACTCGACGACGAAGACAGACTGTAGACAGCTGTATCCAATATACACGTATGGATGCAGATCTTCAGCATGTTCAAGTTTGGTTTCTCTCCTTTATTGATACTGATATACTCTTTACCCAATCTCCGCCCACCAAGCAACTCCCAAAATCCCACTTCAACCCAGGCAATAGTAACCGCACCCAGTAAATCACAGCAACCGCCAGCTCGAGAACAGCATCGGTCTCTTGGAGGTATACCCAAAAACCGGCTATTCATGTCCGTCACTCTAAAAGTGATGGGCTGCCAAATCCTGATTATCTTCGTTGGTGTTCAAGTCTTCTTCGTCATCAGACTCACGTGTACCCAGTGGGCCGCTTCGTTTGTTTTGAGTGTGGGTTTGTCGTGAGGCTGATTTCGGATGAACTTCTCGGCTTGGCTTTTCGTGGGCTAGTGGCTATTTGGACGATTTTGGTTTCGGGGCTTTAGTGTCTTCCGGAGAAGAAGGGCAGCCGGTGCTGTTTCTTAGGGAATAGAATGTTAATGCAATGTTCGGCTAGGTTGTTATATATATGGTCTTCTTTTTACGGTACCCATAGTAGGGACTTCTGAGATGAATATTCGCTAGGTTCTGTATTTTGCATGAACGCTCAATTTGCGCAGCTCTTATACTCAAGCCATATATTGACCGCGTATTTCATGTCGCTGCCTTGACTATCTATCAAATGGTCCATAATAGAAAGAAAGAAAAAGAAAGCAAAGAAGGGAGGTTATGCACACAACAGCAACGAAAACAACAACACCATCTCAAGTTACACACGGTCAACTAACTGGTAAACAACAGCCCTCAATTACCTCACCAGTGTCCTCTTTTTCAAGAACATCCCAATCCCATGAGCGACAGGGCTTACAACCCAACTGACCCATCTGAAATTACTGGCGCCCTCTACCGGATATGGACGCCGATAAGGACCCCCAGAGCAACATCTATCCATGCCAGTTCGTCTACTCTTGCAAATGTTCTTCATAGCCCGCATGTATAATTACGCTCTGCCAGATCGCCTCCTACCGGCAAAGGTAACACTTTAAGCTCATCTTCTGCTACCTCATTGTAGGAAGCTGTATTAGGCTTTCCTGGACCAAAATCGGAGATGGGAGCTATAATATATTGTTCGTTTTCGTCACGCCAGATAGTTTCGCCCTTTAAATGTCTTGCCGATTCTGTTCTATAAGGAGCCCTTACATAAGTTTATTTATATAAGACCCCATGTTTCCGCGTTCTTCCTAGATCTCTAGATGATCATCTCATCTGATTAATCCGCCTGATCATTTCCGACAAAGTGAACTGCTACATAGCATACACAACCTGAAGAGAGCTATCAAGAGGTGGGTACCTAGAGGACATAGGTCAATCACTAGACTGCCTTAGTCTAGGCTGGTTCTCAACCTCGAGAAATATATAAAGTTTTTGTGTTTCATTGTTAGGTAAAGGAATGAAAGACGGCAGCCGATCCTCCTTTCTTTTTCGAACTGTCATGCCCTTTTAAGCAAATCTACTTATTAAATATTGTGCGGCTTACTATGCAACACGGAAGAAATGAATTGGGTTTATGGAGTTAGACGATAAACGGATAGAACGACGTCTGCCTAAACCTGAAAAGGGAAACATACCTCGGCTGTTTTACTGCAAGG
Source organism: Aspergillus leporis (assembly GCA_009176345.1). Classification (NCBI taxonomy): domain Eukaryota; kingdom Fungi; phylum Ascomycota; class Eurotiomycetes; order Eurotiales; family Aspergillaceae; genus Aspergillus; species Aspergillus leporis. The sequence continues at coordinate 4,961 of ML732529.1, read as the reverse complement.
AAATTCTTGCGCCCCAACAATGTCAGATCCAGCCCTTTTCATGAACATAATTAACTCTATCTTCTACCTCAAAAATAACATTATTTTTGTGCACCGAAAGACTCGATCAGCCGAGGTAAAACACATATTCGGACATCCACCGAAAGTATAAGTACAAGTGGGAAATTAGGAAAATTGATGTGGATGCAACTCGAGTCGAGGAGTAATTTATTCTTGGCTGAAATTCTACTCTCAACGCACGGTGAACATTGATCACTAATCTTAGTTCAATTTCCTAGTTGTCCTGTTTCCAAGCCCTTCAAGCGTCTCTCCCTGTCATTCTCGGAAGCTTTGTAAAGGGGAAGGAGGCTAGGAGTACCATATCTCAGTACTAGTGTGGTGGAACAGCGCTCAAGGATAGACGAAACAAGGTGCTTACTAAAACTCGGCTGGTACCTAAAGGAGCCTTCGCGAACTTCATATCCTATTGATACGTCTTTTATTGATTTGCAATACATATATTCAAGCCCCAGAAATCTGACGTTTTGTTTGCTGCAATTGCTGGAGTGTCAGTATCTGGTACGAGCAGGCAAGCAGTTCAAACATGTCATCCCGTGAGGCTGCTAGCCTTAAAACTAGCTAGAAGTAGATTGCTTTTGATTTTCCTTCTTCAGTTTCGGGCCCACAACATAGCATGACACGCTGGCACACTGTTAAATTGAGAGTCTCGGTGAGTACCGCAAGTCGACCTACGAGACCGGATTACCATTACCACTTCGTTGGTATCCGAACGTAGAGCGAAAACCCTTTCCTATGTAAGATACTGGATTAATCTAACTCCATGTACAAACTGCCCGAAAGAATCCCACGCAAAATTGAAAGAAATTTTGGTGATTAGAAACAGAAAATTTGATCCCCCATCTTCGATACCGGCCCTGGCTTCTGAAATCCCATTGCCAGCAACGTCTTTTTGGTCGCTTTTACCATACCTGGAGGCCCACAGAGCAGGACCTTGGTATCCTCAGATGGGGCCGGTAATTGCTGGCTAAGAACCTCCCGATTCACAAAGCCCGTTCCATATGCCCAAATCTCTGGAGCACTGTCAAGCATATACCAAAGCTTGAAGTTCTTTGGATATTTGCGTGCAAAGGCCTCCAGTTCTCCCCTCAATAAGATGTCCGCCTCTGTCCGGTTGGCGTAGATGAGGCTAATCTCAGTCATATCCCGTTCATCCTCGCAGATCGCACGAATGAGCTGGTACATGGGCGTGATCCCTGTTCCTCCAGCGACCATACCTAGCTTGGTACAGAGGCCCTTGCTGTAGCGCATCGCTCCCTTGGGCCCCCGGAACTCAACTTCATCTCCCACGTTCAGGTTGGCGAGGTACCGACCGCTTAGTAGGCCGTCAGGGTAACACTTGACAACCAACTCAAGGCAACCGAGGTCTAGATTATTCGAAACTGGTGTGTATGACCGGGACACTGTTGCTCCGTCGACGATTGCGCGAATAGCCACGTGTTGTCCGATGGGAAGCCCAATGACCCCCTTGGAGTCAGGCAAGGCAAACACAAATCGGTAGACATTTGCTGATAGTTGATGTTTTTCAACTAGAGGCAAGCGCCTGAATTCTTTTGCGTCCAGAAATCCTTTGGCCAAGTGCGGGTCAGCTGTGAGTACCTTCCGTGCTTTAATGTGTGGTGGGTAGCGCAAAAACCCTGAGTCGATCTTAGTGAATATGGCTGCTTGACGAGCCATAACGGTACCGACTATTGCAGAGATTGCTGTAGCCGTAAGGAACCCATTGGCGAAGCCGCCTCTAGGCAACCTGATTGCATTCAGATATTGCGGAATTAGGTGACCAAAGCCTTCTTGTGAAAACAGTGAACTGAAGATGCCCCGACGATAAGCATAGAGTACTGATGCCATTGCTCCCACCATCCCGGTAATTGTTCCTATTGATGGACCTCCAGATGACTGAGATACCATCTCCGGTTCCTGGGGAACTAGTTGCACCTTCTTTGGTGGGATGTATTCTTTAGCTCCCTTCACATTGCCAATCAGAAATTCTTGCATAATTTCTATTGAGTCGTCGGAATGGCCAACGTCTTCAAATGCTTCTGTAGCATCTGTGCCTGCAGTTTCTATGAGTATCTCTGCACCACCAGGGTGGTCTCGCAGATATTTCGTGATATCAAAGACTGTTCTGTTTTAGCAACGATTTCTCTATGCTAGCTGGAGTCTTACCTTTGCCATGAATGATAATCCAGATATCGTCTTTGCGGCTATGCGATGCGATCTCTGCAGTTGTGTACTCAGGGAGCGCAGCATCGACAAGGCTTTCGATTTGTGAATCCATCATTTCAACCGATCTTGAGTCGTACAGTACAGGGACAGTCAGTAGTATAAGCGGAAAAAGAAAAGTAAATTGGCTTGGTAATTCAAATAGATCGAAGGCGTGTTCGTGCTTTATCACGGTACTGGAACCGCTCCCAAATCAAACCAGTAGCGTGAGACACAAAAGTCAGCATAATGGTAGTACCCACAGCCATAGCGATAATACTTAATCATTCGGGCGTCTGGCTGAAATCGGCACCCTTGACTCCGACATCGACATAAATTAGAAACGGCCCGATGGATATTCGGCACGGCATGGCCGGGGTCTGTAACCTACTTGGAAGCCACAACCGGCATTGCGTCCGAAAAAGCTTTCCCCTTTCTGTCGAAACTTGGCGGCTTCAACGAGTGGCTGTGGGTCTTTGACGACGATCGTTGCTGCGATGCGATAGCTGAAAATGCCGAGGCAGGCATCAAGGCAGGGCGCCGATGTTTTACGTCGCAAGGAGCACAAACCTCAATATGAACTTCATTACTGAGAGCAATTTTTTTTTTTTTTTTTTTTATTCCGACATGATGTGGATTCTAGAAATGTGGATTCGCGCTGAGACGGCGCCTCACGCTTGTTCTTGTCACTCATGGCTACTTATAAAATAGCACTTTGACCCTTGGCAGTCGATATGTCTGCGAGGCCTAATTCTGAGCGAATAGTGATTATTGTGACACAATTATTCTAAGCATCTACATAATGCCCATCAAACTCTTCTACCTTTCGGGGGAGCCCGCTTCTACCGCAAGAGAGATTGAAGTGGAATCCACTTCGGATTTCAACGGACTTCAAGATCTCATTGCTGCACACTTTGCTATAGTCGATCCTAGTGGTACGTTCGTCTAACATGTGCAGGAAAAGAATAAGAGATATTTCTGGTGTTGTCATCGCTCCGGAAGTTCTTTGGCTTTTCAGCTGACGGCCGTAGGTATTGGATTTGAGTCTCAGGATGCCGTGTTGTGTGATGTCTCGGAGATCATTACAAAAGAGGACATTATCAGCATAACAATCGACGGCAAACCTGTGCGCGAAGTCCCGGGTCCGAAAGGGCTCCCCATTGTTGGAAATTTCTTCGAGATCTATCCCGATCATTTGGGAAACCATCAACGATTGTTTGAGCAATATGGACCTATCATCAAGACGACGAACATGGGTCGCACGGTCTACCATACCAATGACCCAAAATTGTCCTCTATCATCTTCTCAGAAACAGATTTCTTCACGAAGAAGATCAATGAAGCTCATCCTCTTCACGCAATCAAGAATAAAGAAGCTGGTGTGTTCTTAGGTGATACCGACACTCCAGAATGGAGAGCGGCGCACAAATTCCTACCCCCAGCATTGGGCCCGAAGGCTGTTCGGCATTATGCTCCCACCATGCAGCAAACTGTTGAGGATGCATTCAAAGTCTTCGATCACTTCGACGAGAATGGTGAGGCTTGGAACGTCTACCAATATATGCTCAAGCTCGGTTCTCAGGCTGTCGGAAAACTAGTGTTGGGCATTGACTTCAGCCATTTCTCGTCTCCTGATGCCCCTCCTCATGAACTTATTCGTATCATTGCCGAGTCCCTGTCTCTGAATAAGAAGGTGACTGCAAGGGGTGATTGGTACGCGAAGCTGCCCTTCGGCGATCCACAGCGTTTGAGAGATTTGCGGTATCGGGTTTTCGATATTGTTAACGAGTCTATCCAAAACGCCAGCCGCGGGGGTATCGAAGATCTTCCGCTACAGGACGCTGCGCTGAAGGCGACTAACATGATCGGTACATATGTCACCATTTCCCTTTTTCGAACAACGTCAACTAACATGAGTAGACTATGCCATTCGCGCGACAGATAACAAAGGCGAGAAACTGCCCAAAACAAGTCTCATTCAAGCCCTAGTGGTTGCAACTGGAGCTGGATTCACTACGACTAGCTCGTTGCTGTCCTGGCTAATTTACAGCCTTGTTACATATCCTGGAGTGCAGGACCGCTTGTTGCAAGAGCTTGTCGATAACAACATTACCGAGGAGACTCAGATCACAGCTGATTTGACAGACCGCTTAACATTTATGGATAAGCTGATCAAAGAGACTCAGCGTCGACACAACCCATCTTACCAGCCCGCACGAACTGCAAAGGTAAATATGATCCTACCAGGGGGTTACAAGCTACCAGAAGACGCTGTCGTGGTTGGTGCTCTTCACCACCTTCACAACAACCCCGAAGTATGGAGCAATCCAACACGATTTGACCCCGACCGTTGGGATACAGAAGAAGTAAAGAACAGACACAAGGCTGCATATATTCCCTTTGCCACCGGCCCTCGTATGTGCATTGGTTTTAATTTTGCGCTACAAGAAGTCAAAGTATTCTTGCCTAAGTTGGTGTACCGATACAAGTTCATCAAGGAGAATGATGGCCCGATCGAGTATGATCCTATGTTCCAGCTAATTCGGCCGAACAATCTTTATGTACGTGCCGAACGTCGGTTGAAATGGCCTCCTATGTCAGAGGCAGCTGCGAAGGCCTCTCTTTAATAATCGGAGGAATTGATATTGCTTGGAGACTTGGTACGTCGGCTAGGGTTTGGTTTTTTCTTTTTTTTTTTTTTT
>ML732528.1:0-15416 GCA_009176345.1 Aspergillus leporis | reverse complement strand
AAAAAAAAAAAAAAGGACCTCCGAAACTTGATCACCTCCTCGGCCCCCCTCAAATCTCCTTCTCCTCCCAAAGCACTCACATCACGGACAAAATGAAGCGCAAGACCGAGGGAAGAGAACCGCTAGGCGGCACTGGCCAGCCCGAATCAAAGAAACGGGCATTGTCAAGTGAAGAGGTCGCTGCGCGCTTCCGCGACGGCCTGTTCGAGACCACGGAGCAGCAGAAGTATACCGAGCAATACGCCCAGTCCGCACCGTACGTCGACATATGAGTCCACAACACATACCGAGAAATACAGGTGCACAATGCTAATTATCATTCAAGGTACAAACATGGGGTCATCCATCCCTTGATCGAATCCTCCTTGCTGCGCGCGGTCCGCAACGAAATCCAAGAACATCTGGACTTCACCGAGAAGGAAACGGATATTTACAAGATCTTCCAGTCGGGAGATTTGGCGAACCTAGACGGCCTGGACGATACCTCTGTATCGCGATTGCCGTCACTGTTGAAACTTCGCGATGCGATGTACTCCGCCCGCTTTCGCGAGTACCTGTCGTCTGTGACTGGCTCGGGAAAGCTGAGTGGCAGCAAGACCGATATGGCTATCAATATCTACAACGAGGGATGTCACCTTCTGTGCCATGATGATGTAATTGGAAGCAGGCGTGTCAGCTACATCCTGTATCTGACCGATCCCGATACCCCCTGGCAGGCGGAATGGGGTGGTGCACTGCGCCTTTACCCGACAACTACGAAGAAGGATGCCCAGGGTGAGGACGTCAAGATTCCCAGCCCGGATTTCACTCTCAGTATCCCACCTGCATTCAATCAGCTGAGCTTCTTCACTGTTCAACCCGGAGAGAGTTTCCATGACGTCGAGGAAGTGTATCATTTCAAAGAAGGCGAGGATACCTCGAAGAAGCGGGTGCGCATGGCTATCAGTGGGTGGTTTCATATTCCACAGAAGGGAGAGGACGGCTATGAAGAGGGTCTAGAGGAAAAGCTTGCGGAGCGGAGCAGTCTCGCTCAGCTTCAGGGACGTGGTGATATCTATGACCTTCCGCAGCCTAAGACAGTCCTATGCGAGGACGAGTCGGAGGAGGCTGAGGGCAAGGGCAAGGGCAAGCGCAAATTGGAGGAACAGCCCAGCGATGTCGAGTTCACCGAGTCCGACCTCAACTTCTTGATCCAGTACATTTCGCCAACATATCTCACCCCGGACATCGCGGAGGAGATGTCGGAGACCTTCTCCGAAGAATCATCGCTCAACTTGGAACAATTCTTGTCGGACAAATTTTCCGCCCGCGTGCGGGAGTACATCGAAGAGCAAGAGAAGAAGAATCTCCCCCAGTCATCAGACGAGATTCAGGCCCGGACGGGCTGGACTGTCGCTCGCCCTCCTCACAAGCAGCGTTACATGTTCCTGCAGCATTCGACGCCCGCACAGGACGAGAAGAGCCCCCTCCAAGAGTTACTCAACGATGTCTTCCCATCACCGGCATTCCGGAAATGGCTCGCAACAATTACTGGTGCGGACCACATCACTAGCTACGACTTTATGGCACGCCGCTTCCGTCGCGGCCAGGACTACACTCTGGCCAGTGGTTACGATGGTGAAGAGCCGCGGTTAGAGTTCACACTTTCCCTGACACCTACTCCAGGATGGGAGAAGGAGGGCGACGAGGAGGATGAGGAAGAAGAGAACGAGAACGGCGAGTCCGAGGAGAAACCCAAGCCTAAGGAGTCAAAGAGCGACGCCGAGGAACCCGCCGTGGGTGGCTACGAGATTTACATGGCTGGGGACGACGAGGAGGATGGTGACGCAGCCATCTACCGGTCTGCTGCGGCAGACGAAGACGACGGTATTCTCTTCAGCACCGCCGCCGGTTGGAATCGACTGAGCATTGTCCTGCGCGACAGTGGCACCCTCAAGTTTGTCAAGTATGTTAGTGCTGCCGCCAAGGGAGACCGGTGGGATATCACCGGTGAGATGGGAGTGGAATTTGGTGACGGTGACGATGACGATGACGAGGAAGAGGAAGAGGAAGAGCAAGCCGACGAGGAATAGAAAATATTTCTTAGGCTAAGTTTTATTTTGCATTTGTATATACATAACTATTTTCACGAACCCGGCATTGGGCACCACCCAAATGACAAAAATAGATTGAATTTTCCCACCTCATGCAGTGTTCAAATAGTTGCTGCCTACACGACCATCAACTACCGACAATTTCAGCCCTGATCTAGATGTTCCCTTGGGTAGCAATCGCTGTGTTCCCACTTTAAAACCGAACAAACGCAGGACGAAAGGTGTCTATGATGCACACTCTCACAGCCACAATCCTTACCCCTGCTACGCAATTTCGTTTGCATTTGCCTCCGGCCAAACTAGACAAGCAGGCGCCAATGTACTGTATGTGTCTCATTGACTACGGACTTCAGCCGGTTTTACTATAACTAGTAATAATACTACGGATCAGTACATTCCTGGCCTGTAATTTAACATGAACTTTGGATCTGAAACATCCCACTCAGCCGAGTCAGCACTAAGTCTAAATGTGCATCATACTTCAATAATTGGGAAACTTGTCCTTGAGGGCTGAATTTCAATTTACTTTATCTTGTATTTAGTGGTTTTGCGTGAATTTGTGGTAACTTCCACACGGCATTGATTCCTATCTTACCACCTTGGAACGTTTATTTTTCAGTCACCTATGGAGGAGTACCATGTGCCAAGCTTTCATTCTAAGCCGGTTGGCTCATTGGATCTGGATGCTCACAGGGTAATTATCTACGGTCAATGGATGATCCAGCATGACAGTCTATCGCTCACCAGTGTCAATAAAATTGGTCACCGGAGCCTAAGATTAACCTCAAGAAAAATATGCTCGGACATATTCCTTGCTTCTGTAATCAAGCATCAACAACACATCAATTACCAGCGGTTGTGTGGAGGGTAAGGGTTAGCACCCGAGATTCTGCTCTCGTTCGTACTACTCTTTTTGGACCTCGTACAACAGGTATTCAGCTGTGAAGCTCTCTTTCTTACTCTCATAAATGGTGTGCTGGCCAAATTTTTTCAGTGGGTGAGTTGGTAAATAGGCCCCAGTCATCATATGAACCTGCTCAATTTCGCAGCTGCTTCAGGGCTTAGGGTTAGTACGTACATCGATCAGCCCTTTGAGACCAATGTTTCTCTTCCCAAGCCTGCTGCAGACTTTATCACTTTTGTTTCCTGTTTCTGCCATCTACTGTAACCCTCCCTTATCACTTCTGCGGGGTTTCCCGGGTTTCGTCATTACTGCGATTGGTATTAGTTAGCATTCTATCAAATCTTCTAATCATCCCTGGATGTATAGACCCTTGCACATGATCTTGGGATAATCTGGCATGTACGCCCCGTACCCTACCAGTGCAAGGGTCAAATCAGGTCATGTGTGGGGTAAACCTGCTTGATACTAGCTAGGCTTGCAGGAATCAGAGACAGGACGTAGCCTTCGATGGGCATCTGAACTTCCTTGTGGAGGTATATACATATTCTAGTCATTCTCGGTTCTCTGGGGCAACAGACTCAATGAATCTAGCGACATCCTTCTTTGCATGTTGTTTTGGTTATCTTCCATTAGCTTCTACGATATATGCTGGGGTATTGGGGTAATAGTAACCATCGCGGTTAGTGTTAGTCAGAGGATATCTACTACCCCAAAGGGAAGCTTGCGTGGTAACTTTGACTCACTAAGATCTTGAGGTGAAGGTATTAGCGGTGACACTTGACCCCGTTTCAAGGGAAGGGGGAAGAATACAAGTAAGGAGGAGGTGGGAGGTACACGTTGCAGCAGCATCTGTTGGGTAGCTATTGTCGAAGGTCTATACATACACTCCATCAAACTAAATGCTTAGCTAGCTACTAAACCAATTACCTGGGTGCCAGCTCATACCGCTAACAGTACGGCTGTCAGTCATTGCTACTACTACCTGGTATTATTATAGCGAACTTCTGCTATATATCTAGACTGCGGGTTACCGCCGCCTCTATGGGTATACTAGGTATGGGGGGGAGAAAAGACCAGATGAAGAAAAAGGGTTGTTCATGGTGGTCCTATAGGTAAAATGGTAGAGAAGGATTAAGGACAAAAAAGAGGTTCTTTGATGTCGTTCCAGGGATAGCCAAGATTACAGGTATCAGAATCTCGTGTGCTAACCATCACAATAGACATCCGGTGGTTGTGCGAGCTGGCGGCGGTTTTGCGTCCTAGAGTCTAGACATTCTTGAGTCTCCAAGTTTTGCAGATATCACTCTAGGCTTGAACCAGTAACGACCCTTTGATGCAAGAAAAAGCATTAGAAAGAAGGTATCGCGGAGGGAGGGACATCGTGTCCTTGCCAGATAATTATATTACGATAACAAAAATACCTACTGGCAATGCATAATCAAGAGGGCTACAGAGTCATGTCTATTGAGTACCTTGACGGACATTTCTATGTCTTGGATTAGGACTCCTACACCGTTGCGTGTGTGCTTGGTGGGTGATGGATGCAGAGTGAGATATTGGCCCCGCTTGCGATGAGCGTTAAGTACAGACTAGTCTAGCTCAGTTTTAAGTTGCGGTTTGAGGACCTGGAATGGATATCAGCATGGGTCTACCTGTGATCAACTTTTCTTAGCGGCAAGTGAGACATTGTTCCCATGCATCATCACAACTGAGGGCGCTTAACTACCCTATGTGTACGCGGTAACGCCCAGCCATCCGAGTGCTAGGTGTACTAATAGTAGAGCGTTAAAAAGCCAAGGTTAGCACCGCATATACATCTTGTTGGGAAAATTTATCTTCTAACTTCACTACTGCGATATCTTGCGATGTTTCCATGTCTTGCCCGTGACTCCGCCGTCGTGCTATGGAGGCCCGGGCAGTCATAGATCACCTTTTCAGGTTTACCAAGTGAGTTTGCGCATGGAAGAAGGACTGAAATGTCATTTCCTCCGTTAGATTAAGGAGCCTGCTTTGTGACGGATAACGCTACCGTAGGCAGACGGGCATTGCCGTTAGTGGGACTCAAGTATTCGCCTAACCGGAGGCATCATGGACGGGTGGTCTAGATTCCTTTTCGTGTAGAGTCCTGATTCTCTTGCAGTTGCCATTCTATCACTGTTGATTTTACCTATAGTTGTAATGGCCCTTGCCTGTGGTGTGGCAGAGTAGCTATGGTGTAGTTTCTCGGCTGATATAAACAACCTCCCACGCTCCCAACATGGGGTAGCTTCATCGACGAAAACTACGATGTGGAACGATTTCGAGTCAGTTGAGCCCCTTGTGGTCTAGATGATGATTTCTAGTCGAAATGCTTCGGGTTATGGTCAAACATATTTGTATTTCTCTCTACAGCTACTGCCATCAAGGTTATCTTGAACACCCGACCCTTTTCTTTAGGTTTACACATAGCAGAAATGTATAATCCGCTAGGTATCTTGTACAATGTTTTCTTCTTGGTAAGCCCCGTGATATACCCGTAGCCTGTGATGATGTGTGTCTTACATAGAGAGGTGTACTACTTATGAGGGCACGCAATAAATTCGCCTGCTTCCTACTTATCCCTCCGACGATACAGCATGCTTACTTTGTCTAACTGGAAGCCTCATATGCACTGTACCGGACTTCCTTGCTGCGGACACGTTTTCAGTGGTGGTAAGTAGTCTTGGGGCTGAAGATCCATGTAAGTTATCTGGCTAGGTGATGTCGCGCGACATGGACTTCAGTGTGAACTGGAAGCTCTGGCATCGGACGTAGGTTTTTCACTTATATGCCCTTCTTTTTATCCGCCCGTTAAGGCCTTTGTTTGATATTGGCGGCTGGGGTACGGAAAGGGTTGGCTAATGATGGATAGATAGAATTGCAGGTCTGCAAGTAGTATATATTTGGTGCACTGGTTGCTAACCAACGCACACCCGGGAAAGGAAAGAGCAACAACCCATTGAGGAACATTATATCCGAGATATATTTAAGCCTGAATTATAGCGAGCCTGACCACATTCAAATCAGCCTAACCAAGTTTATTCAATATACATGCTTCTTTTATGAGAGTATTTGATAAAAGCTTTGACTTATAGAGTATAAAATTTAACCTGTAAATACGAAGTACGGTTGTGTAGTGTAATGGTTAGCACTCGAGATTCTGATTCTCGCAATCCCGGTTCGATCCCGGGCACGACCTGAGTTAAACCATTTTTGATTTTTGCATCTAGTTAACGATGCCCACCGGGTAGTCATGCTGCTGACTGGCTCCTCAAACGAGGTCCCTTGCCGGTGACATATTTTTGAAAGCCAATCGCATCGCATGCACTATCCACTTGACCGTTTAGTTAGAATCTTGAGTAGTGGAAAAATCATCCAGGTTAGCGCCCATGTGATACTCCTCCACATGAAGTCGAGCAAGGCGGCAATGCTCACTCATCACCACAATAGTAAAACCAGTCGAAGTTCAGAGTATGATCCGCAAATCCCTTTGTGCGGCAAATAGGTGACCACCCATCTCCGTCTCTTTGCCATGTGCAAGCCTTACAAGTGGATCTATACCGAGATAGGCAGGTCGCTGATGCATAATTAGCCTTCCTCACTTATTAAAGTAGATGAAAAGGCATGCATGGGATCCAATAAGCGTACCAAGCGTATTGCACTAGACTGGGACTGCCCCTCCCTAGGGCGCGGAGGGAATAGTGGACTCTGCTATCATCGTCTGCCCCGGAGGAGCGATAAATCAATATTAACTCGTCCCGATATCCCTGTCTTGTCACACACATGCCGTCTGCAGCACTGTAACGGACATCACCTACGGCGTAGTCGCTTAGCCAATGATAGCCTGGCTCAGATGGAGGTTGAATCGCATGCGATTCCCCCCCCGGGGGCCTAGAAGTCAAGGTCGAGATGGTCCCTTTGGTCGGCGCTATAATGTTTCTATATGATCGTAATTGGGTCCGATAGTGCCACAAGGATTAACCAAAGAAGGAGATAACCACCCGAAATTGAGGCACGCTCCGTGCGGGCCATTGCATGCGTTTATCTATCTCGGCGATCCATCTTCATCCCGCCCAGGAGTGAGTAACTTCAACGGTTAATCGACACGAAAGGGGAAACGGAATTTTGTATGAGCATGCGGGTGAGATGATAAGGGGGGTTACACAAGCAACACGGGCCCTTCTCCGGCATGGTTTATGATCCCTGACGGTGCAGAGTGTCACCCTGACACGCTTACCCAATCGATGGCTTAGGAGACTTTTCTGACTCGGAGTTACAGGGCTAGTTTTTTTACTCTTTTTTCTTTTTCTTTTCCACCTCCCCCCCTTCCTTTTTCGAGGCGAAAATAGTGCAGGTGTTAGCTTGGATGTTAGTACTGATTGTAGTTTGCAACATGATACAAAAACTCCGTAGGAAATGTTTACACCTTGGCGCTTGGTGGGCGGGTGATTGGCCCTAATATGGGACTGGTTGTCAGATCTGCAGTCGTTAGCACCGGAGTTCTATGCACATACTATGGAAAGGGCGACATGCTAAAGGAAAACAAGAAAAATGAAAGAAATTCTCTGGAGATTAAGATTTCGGCACTGTAGCCGGCAACAGATGGTATGGGAGTCCTTTGATACGGTGTATAACCGTTAGTGAATGATGGTCAAGGAAGTGCTGAGATAAGATGGAAGTCCAGTCATCAGGTACATACACAGTACCTACTACCTACTCAATATTATTGTCTGAAGTTAGTTAACCTTATTTCTTACATAATATCTGGGAGCTTGTTTCATTTCATTGTCTGACACAATGTGTTAATGGATCATAAAACCATCCTCCAAGGATCTAGAAGCAGAAAGACATGAGTAAAAGGCTCCTTGGTCAAGTAACACTTGTCCGTCGGCGAAGCGTAATCCTACGGATAGACGCCGAATTAATTGAACATCTCAGCTCCATGTGGAAAGGAAGGGATGAAACTAGTCTGGCGATCATCCATTGTGGTGGATATGACAACGGCCGAGTGAGTACTACTATACCCTGCATAGTAATACTGGACTCTCTGGCTAAATGGGACTAAAACTTGGCAGGCAAGGGCATGACTGAGAGACAGATAGGAAGTAGATCATGCCCTGGTTCAATGCTACCCCATCAGTCAGTATTATGCGGTATCTGCACATGTGTATGCATGCATGCATGTTGACGGTCACATTCCACAAAAGAGGGGGAAAGTACTGGATGAGGTGCATTTGCTTGCTCCATGATTATTGGCACCTCCCTGCATGGTGTAGGTATTTGCTTTCCACATTGTCAGAGATGGAGGAGTACAGTGTGTTCCGTGAAAGGCTAAAGAAAAAAAAAGTTAAGGTTCCATCAGTTTCACGTGTGCTTGTCCTCACGACTTCTTTCACTTCACATAGCTGACTTAATCTGAGCACCTGAATAAGCAAGACACTTGGAAGGCTAAGAACCACGCACCTTTTCTTGCTGGATTTCTTGGCCTGCTTCGTGGCTGGACCAGTTAGCACCGACGGATAGTCCAGAACCTTGAAAGGCAACCAAGTTCTTCTTAGCGGCGATCATTCCACCGTGGTTGCCATGTGTTTTTCGTTGCTGAAAGTCAAAATAATCATATTTTTCTGGCGTCACTAATATCTCTTCCCCTCCTTTGACTGGTCGGGACTTAAGGATTAGGTGCAAGGGAGAGAATACCTGGTAGGTAGTAGCTGCCGGTATACCTACCTACCTTCGTCGCGAGATTTTCCGAGAAATCACTTACAGGATTACCCTAACCCACCATCAATTAGTGTTTTACGATTTATATTATCCTTATACCTATAGATTACTTCCTAAGGTGTTTTATCACCTTCCTGGAGATTGCCCCGGTCGCTAATGCATCTGTTCGGCGCATGCGGAGCTGTCATGACACTTCCTCCCTTTTTTTTTTTTTTTTTTTTTTTTTTGGCTGTCGTAGTACATACTGTACATACATACAGGGAAATACCTGGTATGATGCATACATAAAATTACCCACTATATTATTAGTAGGTACATACTATACATTACTACACCCTTCATGTAGAAATAAATCGACCATCCGGTATCCTGAAAGTGAAATATTCGAATCGACTAGTGCAACCTCCCAGGAGAATTGATCCGGCAGAAGCATATTTCCGAATTATTTGCGACGATCAAGCTCTCAACGCCTGCAAGGAGGTCCCAGGACTCTTTTTTTTCGTTCTTAGTGCTACAAAATACAATACAAGTTACGGTGGTTCGCAGCCCGTGGGACCCCTGAGGACGATCGTTCAGTGCGGCCACGTGAAAGCAGTCTGTATCGAGATCGTGGCCGACCGAGGACTAAAGGAAGGTCTTGAATGGGGGTGTTCCTGTTTTTATTACATTTAATTTTTTATTTCAGTTAATACTATTTGATTTTTATCTTATATTCATCATAGATTAATTTTCACTTTTTCTTCCTTTCTCCAGCACGCGACGATCAGTTACTGAATAGATCATACTAAACATCAACCATGTTTAAGTCTAACTATGCCTTTTAGTATTATTGATAATTTATTATTCATATTATACTGTGAGATCGGATCAAGTTGGAAAGTTCCGGTACCGTTTTTTTTTTTTTTTCTCTCTCTTCAATTGCTCCATAGAGGACTGATTACCCAGGCTAATCTATACCGTCATACCACAGTCTAGACCGAGTTTGGACCAAATTTAGCTGGCGAAGTCTGGAGACCGGTGATCGACTCGTAATTTTCAGGTATATCCGCGGAGGTTAAAAATAAGAATAATCGGGAGGAATAATTAATGTACAATGAACATCGTCCACACCACGATAATCGTTTTGTGTCCCCATGCTACTAAGACAAATGCACTTTATCTTTTGAGGGGAATAAAAGAGTATCAAAATTCCAATGACGCGGAGACTCAGTTCCATGATGTAATTTGGAAAGGAAAAGAAAGACAAGTCAGTCCATTGTCTGGGTACCTTACCTGTGCCCAAGGTGTTGCCAAGTCTGGTGTCATCTCTCGAGTCGACTAATCCCTCGCCCAGGAATGTTTGAAACCATATTCAACAACGTGTTCTTTCATCATCCAGCACCATGGGTTTGAGGTGCCGAAATTCTTCAGGCCACGGGACATTTTGTAGGCGTGGAGGATGCATTTGCCATGACGGCTTCTCGCACGCTGATACGTTGACTGGTACTGGATCGACTCCCCCATCCCATGTTGGGCCCCACTTCCCGGATGGTCCAAGCTACTGCTTCTAAATGACGCTAAGTACTAAAGGGGTTACCACATTGGTTGTGAAATGGATCCAAGCTGTTGTTTTCTTTTTTTCCACTCCCATTCTTTTTCTTTTTTGCTTTTCTCTCTGCCAGTCTAGCTACTAACTTCTCCCCCTCACCTCCCCGGGCCTAAGTTCCAACAGGCAGACACAGGCTAACCCCCATTGGATCAATCGACGATTGAATGGATCCTGGGCTTTCTATCTTGAAAAGTGGGGACCCCCGTGGCCGATGTCAGTCCGGCAAACAGGCATACCTTGTTTTGAGTTAAGCCTCTATCGGTTAGCCTTGCTCCAATAATGAGGATGAAATTGAGGTCCTTTCATGTCCGGCCCCGGCTCGACACGCAGATGGGAGTGGGGTGGGGAGGCGAAGGAACAGAAAACAGAATTAGAGATAGACCCTCCTGCTAGCCGTCCTGGTATTGTATTGCTGGATGAGATCGGCATGAGGATTGCCAAGATGAGTCCTTACAATCTCGCAAAGAAGGGTAGATCTCGGCTTTTCAATTTAGAACTCCAGCTATAAAGGTTAATTTACGAAAAAGATTTCTGAACTTCCCCCAAAATCAAAATATTAAAATATAAAAGAATCAAAGCTAAAAGAGGGAGAAAAAAAAAAGACGTTAGAATAGTGGTGATCTTGACTGGCGACGGTGCAGAATCTTGAATAAGGACCGTGCTATCTAGAGTAACATGATTAAGGTATGACAACTCCTGCTGCAATAAGGGTACACAATATGACGAGCTCCAGGGATATGTCCTAGTGTTGCATATGGAAATGAATAGCAGCAACATCCCTGCAGTAAGCAAACTATGCCTTTATAATAAAGTATGGGTATTGTGCCTCCGTACCATCGGACAATCTTAAAGAAAAAAGAGGAATTCTCAACAAAAAGAAAAACCATGAATGTTCCCATGCCAGCAAGATCAATCAGCCAGTTATCTCGTGCGATAGTCCACTAGTGGCCGGCCGAGTAACCTCAACTTTGGTACCTGGCATTCTACAGAAGTATAAATAGGGCATTGTTCATATGTGGCCATGCTATTTCTCTCTCCAAAATGTGGCAGGATGGTAACCATGGATGATGTCGTTCTAGGAGGGTACGTACCACTAGTAGTTGAGTATTCCTCCCCAGAGAAGACGGCCTCGTGGCGGTGGCTCCGGAGTTCCATTTTCGCGCAGTAGTGCGCTTCTGTATAGTTTAGTGCTTGGCTACTACTATATATGACGGGTGTTTTTTATCTTTTCTTTCTTTGGATTCCCGTATCCGTTAACCTTGTCTCTCCGTCATTTAAGATCCTCAAAACTCTGCTCACTAATACCTGTCAGCTCTAGTGCCACTGCTGTCATATGAGAGAGGCAGTGGTAATCTCTTTACCCGGTCTTTGATCATCTACTGGAGCTCGTGTTCATTGCTGGGAACAGGTGATTTGGTTGAATTAGGTATACCCCCTCCCCTCTCAGTTCTACCTACTGGGTCTCTCTATTACTGTTAGTTGCTTCCTTTATTATTATTATTATTATTGGAGTTACATCGAACCATTAGTGATTCAGTATTATTATTACTGCTGTGATTTTTAGCTTAGTTTAGTTTTGTTTTTCCGTCAGTCATCTTTAGAGGGTGTACCTCTTGAGGGCTGAAGTCAAAAATACATAGGTATAGAACTAGGTGCAAGATAGGCAGGAGGGTTTAACTTACCATCAATATAGAATAGTGATCTGTCGTTGCATGTATGCATTCTTCAGCTATTTTTTTAAGAATGACTTTTGCCCCCTCCTTGAGAAAGTACACTTTTTAGACATGATGGCAAAATATAGTCCCTGTTTCGAAGGGGGTGGGAGTGAGTGTGACCTTTGGGACTGCACCATGCACCATGTGTTGTAAGTTCCCATCGAGTCAGTCATTATCACTTAGGATTTTTGTTCTTTTTCCTTAAATTTAGCTTTCCACTGGGATGAACCATAACTCTTAATAATTCATGCCATAAAATCCTCCTACTGGCCTTGATTACTCTTCTTTTGACCTTTCTTTTCCCTCTCCCCCTCCAACGCGCTGATGCCTAGCATCTTACCTACCTTTTACAGGCATTACCTACCACCTCCGATTCAGGTAGTAGTAGTATATAATACGTACGTCCAGAAAACTCCTTCCACTTTAAACAGCGCGCATGTCCGTGCCTTTTGCTTTCGTCTTGTCGTTTTCATTATGCCCTATCGTTTTGTGAGCTATTCCTGAGCGTTATCCCTTTTCAGATCTGGTTCGTTCGTTCGAGGCTTGATGAGTCTCATTCCCTTTGTCTCCCATCCCGTTTCTCTTGGTCTAAATACGGGACTAAGTACGGGTACTATCAACTCCGACACAGTAATTTTTTTAATTTTTTTTTCTTACCTGTCTTCTGGAGCAATACATTTTCTTTCAGCCATCCCTCGATTCCACCCCAACCTTTTAGGCCGAACATCATCGATAGCTTCCGCTGCTAGACTACCTTAGTCCTTCCCACTTGATCGAGTTCCAAACTTCTTGAGTTCCACCGTCTTGAGGTACTACCTACTTTTACTCCTCCGTATTCCTACCATTACTATTATTATTACCTCTTCGCATATTTTTTTTTCTTGGTTCATCCTTTTTTTTTTTTTTTTTTCCCGTTTTACTTCCCCCCTCCCTCCCATCATTGTTCCTCACTTGACAGTCTACTACTACCTTGCTCGTCTTCTGCCTTTGGGAGTAGTATTCATTGCTTTCCCTCTCTATTCTTCTACTTCTTTTCTTCCTTCAGATTCATCCCCTCTCCCCGCGCGCAAGTCATACTATTTGTTGGTCCCATTAAAGTTCTGCTGACCATTATCGGTCGGAGTCTTTGCCCTAACAAACTTTCTTCCTGCCCAATTGTTCGTCCTTTTGGTTTTGTGCCACGTTCCGCTGTGCCTCTTGAGCGTTTGCACCTTCGTTTAAGGTAAGCTGCTTCTGAGAGATCTTTCACCTGCGAACCATGCCCCGGCATTATTGGCTCTGATTGCTACCATCTGTACCTAATTTCCGTATCTTATGCTGACGTGAAATTGCATTGACATCTTAAAGGAGAAAAAAAGAAAATTCTAGCTTTTTCTCTTTTCTCTTTTCTATTTTTTCGAACCCTCAAATTTCCCCCCGGTGTTTCGACATTACACTTGGTTTCGGCCATTCCTACTACCACGCTATTTCCACACCGTCCCCCCCGACCTCCGTCCTCTACTCTCCTGCAGACCTGTTGTTCCTTCACCAACGAATTTCACAGCCTCTCTTTACATTGTAGATCAGAAACCTCGAAGTCAACCTTGCCTACCTGGGAAAAAATATCTGCGTGGTGGATATCGTGTTTTGTGGGTCGACGTCCGTCTGGTCCTGGCCGACGGATATTCTTCGCGTCACATCGCCGAGTCGAGCAGACATCAAAGGGAGAGCGTCACTTCGGCCTTGAACTGGGCCTTGGCTTGTCAATATTCCGCGAAGTGATTGGAATTTGCGAAGCCGCCTGGTTTCTACCAGACTTCCTGCGACAGTAATCTTCCGCGGTCGAGTTTTTCTGATTTTTGGGACCATTTCTTGTAACGGAAATTCTCATACCGAGATCAGTTTGACAATTGGACTCCATTCAACTGCTTGCCTATCTGCCTGATCCTGGAACATGAGATAGTGCGCGCGAAGTGGTCTATTCTACACTTAGTACCAGGACGCTCGTTCGAACACCTTTCCTTCTTCACGCATTGGCACTTTCCGTGAGTAATCGGTCATGGAAGCCACACTTACGCACCGGCCATGGGGGCCAGCCACTACGGGACCACAAACCCCTACAGTCTCTTCTTCACAGACCCTTCCTTCGATATCGACTCTAACAGCGAGCATGACCAGTACAGCAGAGAAGTCGCCCGGCAATGCATCATTGAACACGATTGAGCGCGATTCGGGGAATTGGTCCATGCCCCAGAGCACAAGTAAAAGCTCTCGCAGTACTTCGGCTGGTTTCATGAGCGCTGACCTGGCGTCTTTAGGATCTTCTACCTACTCCACCGTGACAAACGGGACCGGTAACTACCCGTCTCTGTCGTTCCTCACATCCTCCCAGCCTTCTCCCAATCGCGTGTCTACAGTCTCCGATCGATCTCCTTATCCCACTGACCATTCCAATACGAACACCCCTTCCTCTGCGGGGGCGCAACCGTCCCCGAACTTTGGCTCAGCCCAGCCAAATCCAGCACTTCCGTCCATTAACCAAAACTATGATACACCATCCCAGCGAGGGAGCATTGCAGAACCTGTGGAATCTCGTCGGAGCAGTATAGATAGTCGGATGAATCAGGGCATAAGCTCTCTTGCCATCAACCCGGCGTCTCCCTACCATAGTACCAACGCTTCGCAGACATCGATCGTCTCAGGTCTACAGAGGGAGCGCGGGATTTCTATGGATGTGAATATGAACAATACCTACCGGGGTCCCCGTTATTCTGGGGGACAGCCTCTTTCACCATTGGGCCCGCGAGGCAGCGAACATCGTGGGTTTGCGGCTGGCCGCACTGCACCTGCGATTTCGTCGAATCCTCGCTCCGAGATTTATAATGCGGAGGCGCCCACAGCCGGTCTTGCATATGCATTCCCAGATCCGGACGTTGCGCGGTCCAACTCGATTTCGTCTACGACTGAAAAGTCAAACGTACAGTTTTCCAGGAAAGGAAGCACTGCCGAGTCTTTTACCAGCAGCATATACTCAGATGCGCGTTTACCTCGTGGTCAGCATGGTATGTCAATCAACGATCCTCGATCAACATACGCCAGACTGCGGAGTTCTGATACTGATCGTTTTCTAGAGCTTCCCCAGAATGTCCACCATCATTCTTTACAACATAAACAAGTCCGTGGGCTTATTGGGGAGGCCGACCCACACAATGGTACTACCCCGTATAGCCGGACGCCCGAGCTAAGGGTGACACATAAATTGGCGGAGCGGAAACGCCGCAGCGAGATGAAGGATTGCTTCGAGGCTTTGCGAATACGTCTCCCGCAGAGCCAGAACAATAAGTCGAGTAAATGGGAGACTCTTACAAGAGGTAATGATCATGGAGCTATGCCTTTTT
>ML732527.1:0-15459 GCA_009176345.1 Aspergillus leporis | reverse complement strand
CACTAAAATCATCTTTAATTCTTCTCATTTACTAGTAAAGAATTCAAAACAAGCTATACCTATCCTCAATCTAGCCTAATTATCTAAAATCCCCAATCTCTTAAAGTAGGATCATCGAGAAGTCTAAGAATAGAACCAAAACAGGTGTAAAAAATAGTAAGATATCTTGATGATTCAGCAAAATTATGCACGCCAAGACCTTGATTTTATGAAAAATAGGGGTTTTTTGGGACTTTCTGGGATAATCCAAGGGCATTTCAAAAAACCCCAAACCCCAATGGGGTTGGGGCCTGGGGTCTAACCCTTGGATCCCAGATGGGGTTTGGGGTTCTGAAATCGGACCCCATTTGGGGTTTTGCGGAAGACTAATCAAACCAGGTCTCTAATACAGCCCACTAAAAAATATCTAATACCTTAATCTTTGAGCCACTTTCTTTCCTGGTTACCAAATGGATGTTGGATTTTATCTCGTCCGGTACACAGAAGACCACTGACTGGCTCTTGCCTAATTTTCTCATCCGCATATATACTGGTTGTCTAATTAGTGTCTAGTTTTGCTAACTAAGGACTGGGGCTTCCTACCTTGAACTAACTTGTCTTTAGTAATCGCTGGTCCAAGCATGACAGCTGCACGGTGTGCTGGTGGAAGTCTCAGGTTAATGCCCCGTGTGTGGGCCTTATCAAGGATGATAATACATGTTTCGACCTGCTTTGCGAAAGGGGAGATTTGCAGCAACTCCACGCGGCCATATTGATCAAGAACACAAATTTTGTTGTTCTTGTTAATAAACATAGTAGCTTGGACACTACCATTATCTGGCGCTGTTTTTAACTAGTATTCAACTATTTTTAGATTGTTGAGTTCCAGGATCTGAGCTCCTACGTCAAGAATTACCTGGACCGGGAATCTAAATTTCTTACCATATCAATGACGGTATACGAGTAGCTGGTGGATTTCTTTTGCGTTTGAATCATCGCAACTGAGTTTTCGGGTTGAAGAAGATAATCCAAAACAAAAGTATTAATATAATATTACTCCAGGAGATCTAGTTGTGTTATGATAAGAGAGAGTTCTTCTAAGTGTCATTTGTCCCACTAAATCTAATTGTTGGATGTGTTTTAATTTCTCCTATATCTCATCCGGACGCGGATAGCTTCTCTAGGAATTCTCTCAACTCCTTTGTAAAAATAAAATAAGCAACAAAATAATCAATAACCGATTTGGCAAACCGGAGACAGGGAAAAATATGTTTTAAATAATGATCGTGATCTTTGAGGTTGACCCCAGCTAAATGGTGGTATGTAGGTTTGAGGGTTGGTGCATCCTCTACACACACATGGTATTCTGTATCCGCTTGGTCGGATTTTGCTAGTCGGTTGAAGGCCATATAAAGCTCATCATCATGAACGCCAGACTGATAGTAACTAAGTAATATCAGGATAATAACAACATCTAGGTGACTAAATTTTGATCAAGAAGCAGGACTATCTTTGCTATAATATGATACAACAAGCTTGGTAGAAGGCTTTCTAGTCGTATCTAGTCTATAGTTAACACACTATCACTTTTGGCTGAAACAGAACATAAGGACTCCCTGTGCTAATAGTCCTCGCAGCAAAAGAAGGGGGCTTTTGGTAGTACCAGCCCAGAGCCCTGTTGTGTTGCTTTCAACTGCCATAATCGAATCCGCAGATGGCTGCTTTTCCAGCAAATAGCGGAAAACAGCGGCTCTTGCTGACTCGGGTTGCCTTGCCACCGGGCAAAAGTCAATACCGTTTTCGCAAATATACTGTCCAATCCGCTTGAAGAGTGCTTCTCCCGCATCATCACGAAGCAGCCGCACCCTTGGGAAACCCCCAGGTCTTTGCTCAGTAATCTTTATCAACCCAAAGAAATCTTTCTGGACACCTGGAGCATATATTCTCACTAGGTCCAACAGTCGTTTAATAATAATCTATCTCTCCAGGCTGAGCTCCAGAGGGCGTTGAGCCCCCATAGTGTAAATCAACTCGAACTTGACGCTGAAATTTTCATCGCTCTCATTCACAACATCCCGCGAAAACCTCTTAAATAAATGCAGCACTTTCAGAAGTGTATGGCCTACAGATCCCCTGCCAGTGACAAAGGACTCGATGCACATCAGTTTCAGAAAGAGAAGATGCTCTGGTTGGACGAGGAGTACACCACCGTGCGCCATGCATTTCCGATATATACACTCTAGTTCTTGTATCTCTGTTTCTAACAGCTGTAGGGAGCGTGAAACTGGCATGAGGTATACCCTCTGACTCAAAAGACCTCCTAGATTCAAGACTAGCATCTGGAGCATCTGCCGAGACTATGGTTTCGCTACGAGCACACGAACTAGACAGGCGCCGTTTGCAAGAGCGGCTACCACGATTGGCACAATTACTAATGATTTACCTTTATCCATGTTCAGCTGCATGACGGTGTTTTGTTCAGGAATACATTCTCTCATCTCTTTGGCTATTTGCTCCTAGACGTCTCGTATAAGAATCCCGTTTTCGATCTCCAACAAAAGGGACTCTAGGAATTCATATGAGTTCTAGTTAGTATAACCAAGATTTTAAAGTTCTTGAATAAGGTCGTTGTGATCCCCAACTACGCTGACCAATCTCTGTGCCCACTGGAGTGTCGTTATTGAGCGTCCATAAGCGATGATGCAGGATTCCCACTCTTCAGGTAGTCCAGGCCATTTATAATATGTTAGTTACTAAAGAAGAAAGGCTTTGGAAAACCTAGGGCAATGATTGATCTGGACGAGGGCTGCTCTGATTTTGTAGTGAATTATGCGTTGCTTATCAATAGAGCCCATAGTGGTCACAGAGGGCATCATGTGTGATTTGATGGCTGTGTAGATATTGTTGGAATACGTCTTACAGGCGTCTAGGTACTTCAAAAGTACTTGTCGTAGTTGACCATCATCTATCTTGATATTCCATGATAATTTCGTTTCAAGCAGACACCTAACACTGCTGTGTAATTGATCCACATACTTCACCTTGAATCGTGACCGTGACTGCGATGCAAGGGCACTGACGAACTGTAAAAGAGAATGGGTCGAGTTCCCTGCGATTGGGCTTGAGTAAAGAAGCTTTTCTAAGTGGGGCGGTTTCATTTCTAAAATAGATAGTGATAGGCCTAGTAGATCATCAACAAAGAGGAATCCACATCTTTGCTAGAATGATGATGCCTTGCACAACGGCAGAGCTCGCGTAACAGGTATTTCGACGGAGTGGACTGACTGGCAACATAACACTTGTGCAATGGTCTCTAGATATCCTCTGAATTCATGATTATTAAACCAGACGCAGAACCCCTGGTTCACCGATTCCATAGCCTACCACGTGTCAAAGTAATCACTAAGTCAAGGGCTATCTTGAATGCTGGGCAATGTTGCGGATCAGGCTGGCTATTGACCCCTGAGCTCACATATAAACTAATTGTGAACTTTGTTCCTATTCATCTTCCGCAATTTACTACAGCGCGACTTGAACTGTACCGGGGTTTCATGGGGTTGACGGTGGATATTCGACTCTGGAGTCAATGCCAGTTGAGTAGATTGAATGCAAGATATAATATTACCTTGATCAAATTGATACCCCTGTCCTAGAGAATAAGAGTCATGTTATGGTAAAGTAATAGAGGTTATTTCTCATACCACGTGAAGTGCAGCTAACATCTCTAGCACAGCCATATTGCAGTTCTTTGCAAACCCCAAGATAGAGAGCCGGATCATCAGTTGGAATCTATCCAGTGGCGAGTGTTCCGAGCATATATGTCGGTGTATACCGCACCAGTGAGAGGAGACCAGAAGGTTTGGTTCTACGAGCAATCCCGCGTCATATTTGAGAGAGCTTAGATCTAGCAGAGTATATATATCCCAAGTTAAATCAAAGCTAGAGATAAATTTCCAAAGTGTCTTTGTTAACTCCTCGACCACGAAACTTTGTGCGCAAGAAATTTTGTCGTAGATGATCTTCGCCAAGCGAAAAGCCCGGGAAGCCTCTAGGGACTCGTGGTTTGTATCCAGCCTGGTATAAGATTGATCGTAGATATCCGTGTGGTCCTCAACACTAAATATATACACGCGAAATATAGACGAGCGTATTTGATCACGTTTCTGCAAATCTTTATCTACAGCAGGTAGCGGCGGGTGTGTTGTTTATATATCAGGGTAAAACATTTTCATCCGGTGGTCATAGTAGAATATAGCCGCGACCCTCTTATAAAACCCACTATGCTGCGTCAAAAATCCTAGGTCTTTTTGCCACATAATCATTTGCATAACTCATTCATTAGCAGGATAGCATTTATGGGCTGGGGTAAAATATATAATCTTTGCTAAAATTGCTCTATTTTCTGGCCGCAATCGATCAAAAGATCTCACCGCAGCGGAGCGAAGAATGGACAGGGCCTGCTTAGTACCCGTCTTTTCAGTAAATAGGTCGGGCACATAGGATGATGTCAAAGTGTGTAGATAATATAATAAAGGCTTGTTTTATAAATTATCATTATCAGCTAAGCAGCCTAAGTCTCTTTTCATAGAATATACATGAAAATTAGTGGTGGCCTCCTAGCTGATCTCAACCCGCACGTGATGAAGATTCTTTTTCCAGGACACGGTTCCTTCCGGTATAAGAACCACGCGTTCTTGATAGTCTTTGGAGACTAGAATAAGTTTATTTTGCAATTCAATCAAGATCCCCAACGACTGGTCAGCGTCAATCAAGCAGCCATGATATTGGTGGGAGTGAATTAACAAGCTTCTAGATTAGAGATCAAATCCTAACTAAAGTCTAGAGACGTTGATTTCTAGTGTTGAAGATGCTAAGTGATATGTATAATATAGCTTCAACGGTCTTTCGATGGGCTGAAGAATGTCTGATAACCATTTTACCATTTGGTTATTGACATTAGGCCTCGTCCTAGCCCGCGGGCGACCCTCCGAGGGCGGCTGGCAGACCCGCAAAATGAGGGCGGAGGGCTGCGAGCTCCTGCCCGCGGGCCGGGCGGGGGTAAGAGCCCGCCCTCTGAGGGTCGCCCTCAAATATTTCGAGGGCCGACAAACTGGGCAAACACAAGAACCTAACTAGTTGCATAAGATATGCAAGTCTGTGCTGTAATTTGACGTATTTCATTTACAGTTCCAGGAGCAATAGCTTATGAGTTTATAATTTAAGAAGAGATTATAGAATATTAATTTAATAAAGATATCTAGGTTAAAATGTTATATTATCTATTATTACTATATATACAACTACTAATCATATATATCTAGAGGTCTGGAATGCTTTTGAACTCTTTCTGATTGCCGATATTGTGTGCTGGGCAAGGTGGGTTCACTATCGTGATTGATATCCTGCTCTTCATCTTCTGGCCCTGATATAATACTCTGCCGCCTCTTCCCTTTGGCCTTCTCACTCAGTGGTCTGACATTATCAAGTACTATATCATTGTCACCCTCGTTGTCACTTTCGTTGTCCCCCTCGTCATTGTTGTTGATTGGATTAATATAATTAGTATTTGGATCTTTTTCCTCTTGCTCAGCCTGCTTCTCTTCGTGTGAGAGATATTCATTAATCAACACCTGTTGATCCTCTTCAATCTCAAACTTGGAAGTACACATGAACATCATGAGGTCTTTGATTGTTGTGGGCTTTAAAGAGCCTCGACGGTAGTGACAGATATCTCGGGCTGAATTGAAAAGTCGCTCTACACCTGCTCCAGTTGCAGGTATAGAGAGCACATTGCGTGCAAGGCTTGTAAGTACTGGAAATTAATGCTGATGATCCTTCCAAAATACACGGGTAGGAGTCCGCACGATACCTATACCCAATGTCAATTCTTATTGGTTCAAGTTAAAAGGAATATTACTTACCATTTTCAAGATATTACTTCAGCTTGTTATATTTATCAGAGACAATAATTTAGAATTCTTCTGGTCTGTATTCTATTTCCAGCTCTGATATACTAACTGTAGATAATTGGGCTTTTGATGTTGATTGCAAGTTTGAAAGACGTTGCTTATATACATCAAAGCACTCTTCAAGACTATTGCAATAGATTGCATGTTAGTTATTTTCTGGATCTTGCCAGTCCTTTCCTTCGAAAAACTGAAGCTTATGCTGCGGAGAGAGTATTTGTGACGGACCAGTCACTTCGAAAAGAAATCTCAACAAAATGGTGTCTTATTACTAGGATATCAAGCGTAGAGAAAGGAAAGAACAATTACACGCCTTTGCAAAGAAGAAATATCTGCAATGTGGGACAAACAATACAAACCAAATACAGTGAATAAAAGCAAAGAGCGTGCCTGAGGCATGACAGGATATCCGAGTCCTGACAGACTCCATCATGTATTTGTGATAAGACACCCGCGGTCACGAAGTCGGAGGAATCCGTCTCTACCCAGGTCTCCTTATCAGGGTCAAAGTGGGCGAGAATTGGGGCGGTGGAGAATGCTTTCTTAAGCGCCTCGAAGGCTGCTTCGCAGGCAGAAGTCCAAACAAATGGTGGATATCGGACCTTTTTCTTTCCGGAGGCGGTGGTGTAGGTCTCGCTACCCTTGGTAAGTTCATTGAGTGGAGCAGTCAGCTCTGAGAAGCCTTTAATAAAACGTCGATAGAAGCCAGCAAAGCTGGTAAATGCTTGAGTATCCTTAACTGATCGAGGGGTCTCCCATTCCTGAATTGCTTTAACCTTATTGGGATCCATGCTGACGCCTTCCGTACTCACAATTAGGCCGAGATATTTGACTTTTGACACGCTGAATTCGCATTTATCAATATCAATGTGTAGTCCATGGTCCAGGAGTCGTTGTAGCACCTTGAGAACATGTTCAGTATGATCCTTTGGATCCTCGCTGTACACGAGGACATCGTCCAGGTAGGCAGTGCAGAAAACATCTAGATAATCAAGGACTGACTTGTTTATATAACTCTGAAAGGTTCCGGGGGCGTTGCAGAGACCGAATGGCATCACCAAGTATTCGAATTGGCCATACCAGGTGTTGAATGCAGTGAGATACTCCTTCCCCTCTTTTATTCAAATTCGGTTGAATGCAGCCACCACGTCAAGCTTCGTAAAGACCTTCGCTCGGGACAGGCGGCTCAAGGTATCAGTCACTAACGGGATCGGGTATCGATTTTTAATGGTGATCTCGTTTAGAGCTCGATAGTCAATGCACACACGGAGGCCTCCGCCTGGCTTGCGAACCACCAGGATCGGGGCCGCTGTTGGCGAGGAGCTAGATCGAATAAATCCCTTTCCAAGATTCTCATCAATGTATTTCTTGATAACTTCAGCTTCTGGAGCATTCGTGGGTCGATAGTTGCGTGCGAATGGCAGCTCGGAGCCTTCGGTAAGCTGGATATCATGGTCTTCCGGTCGATGTGGAGGTAGAACGTTGGCTTGATCTTTCATGAATACCTGCAGAACACTATGATATTGCTCTGGGACCTTCTGCTTAAGCTCTTCAACGGTGTAGTCCGCTCCGCCCTTCATGAACTTGTCGTAGTCAGCTGCCTGCACCGCTCCGGTGGTAGCCGTGCAGAGATATTTCTCGTTCGTTCTCGGAGTCATAAGGAAGCCATGATGGTCACGGCGCTTTGCTAGATTGAAGAATGCTCGGGCTGACACTAGCTTGATATCTAGTGTGACGACTCGAGCTGAACTGGCTGACTAATCACCTGACATTCACTGATTAGCTGAGTATTCACTAAAACACATGGCAAGTGGTGAATGCGAAGATGGGAACTAGTGAATTGAGATGCAGGGAACTGCAAGGTCTGGAGGATCTTGGTAAAACAGTGAATGACAAGGCAGGGTGTCCATACATATATATATGTAGCTTTGGTCACCCTATCCCAGACCTTCTTCTGTTCCCCAGAGTTGATATTCTAGTTTAGGAGCACCAATACTATAATATCTGCAATTATTTAATTAATTTCTTTTATTACTTTCTTGCCAGGCTCGTCACAGGTGTTGGTGGTGCGGGAAATCGTTCGGACAGGTAATTTTCCCTAGAACTAGATGGTCCCCAGCTCAATAGGCATTAGATCTGCTTCTCCTAATCTAATGGAAGTACTCGGCCTTTATAGGCCTAAACAGATCCGATAGTCGGACCATATAAAATCTCATACAAAGAACAGCAGTTTGGTGGCTGAATGCCTATACAAAGAATCGTGTTGGTGGCTGAATCCCGAGCCGAATCCCGGGAAATAGCCGTAACTTTGGTTGACAACAAAGGTCGGAACAAAGCTGACCTTGCATGATGCTCTGCCGGGATGGAAAAATAAAGACACCAAGGTTAGCTCAACAGAGCTTTATGTCAAAGTTTCCCGGTTTGTAATTCATTTAGATTTGGAAGCAACGTCAGGTTACCGATTCCTTAACTTGTCTTTTGTTCGTCAGAAGCTAACGTGTCTGTTATGGAATCTACAAGGCAGGGTAGACAGCCTGTTGATCAGGTAAGGTTCAATGGAATGAGATGGGAGGAGCAGGTGAGGGAGTGCAGGTAGTAACGCTGTATAGATTTAATATCACAACAAACTGATTCTTCGGTCGCGGGGGTCCCCAAAATCAAGAGGTGTTCTAAGTGCACTAGATGTTGACGTAACTCAGCAAAGACATGAATAACCTGGGGCAGAGCCGTCCAGGTTTCGCCATATGGTCCTTGGCTTCCATGAAAATACATCAAGATCCATGAAGATCCTGGATGCCTCAGGCCATCCAAGACAGGAAATCCATAACAGTGTCGCTTTGGGCTATAATAAAACTTGGGACTCCTCATTATATTTGGCAATCATCGTAACAAAGACCGATCGATACGTCTGGGGGCGGTTCATTGTTTGGATCGTGTATATCTCCTGCTGTAGAAAACCAGCATGTACAAGCTCCGCCGCAGTGTTCTGGTTGCAGTACTCAGGGTCTTAAAATTGATCGATTCTTAATCAACATAGTGGTTTAATGTCTATATAGGACGGCCAATTTGTAGGCATTTTCTTTTAACTATAGAAATTATCATTTTTGGTAAGGTCTTTATTGTTATTGGTCTAATTGGCAGGGTAGAAAGCCGACGAACTAGTGGTTGCCGAAATATAAGACAATTAACAAGCAAATCAATATTCACCAGCCGGGATAGCGAGACTAATCTTTAGGTCTCTGAAGTGTTCCTTTTTCCGACGGTGAAAGTCCCATCTTTCCATGCTATATAGTTACTGATACAACATTGATAACGTCATGACATTAACGAAATAGGAAGGCCGCATCCGCGGTATTCCATGACATAGCGCCAATTAGAGCTTGTCTATAGGCGTTTTTTTTTTTTTATTATTATTATTATTAAAAATAGCTATTATAGGTCTTATAGCTATATTTTGGTGAGTTACCTCTTCAGGCCACTTCTTTCGGAGTTTTGAACTTACGATAGCTGAAAACCTCTCACCTTTTTTTTCTTTCAGAAAGTAGTCGTTTCAGTTCGAGAATTCTTACTTTGGATTGTGAGACGAGTCGTTTGTAGATAGGTCAAATCTAGACCACGTCTGGGGTAGGTGTGGTACGCGCAATGCTTGCGCTCCGAAGTTCCCGCAACTTTATATGCTCAGAGAATCATCTAGCCTCCTCTGGTGGACCTAGCTAAACTCAAGTCCGAGAACAGACACGGCATGTTGGACTGCAATGATTGAACTATTAGCCTTTATGGATGTAGCGAATGACACGCCGCCGTTGGCTAGAGTGATCACTGTGACGCTCACATTCCTATCAGGTCAACTTTGAGTAATGTGCTCTTATCCCACGCTGCTTATTGAGTATAAATAGCATAAGCGAATTCTGTCCTAGGGACGAGAGTTCGCCTTTATTCAACCGCATCAAGACAAGAAAAGACAGTATAGGCATAACTCTACTTGACTCTCTTAAACTGCTATTCTTGTTGTTACCGTTCTCTAAGGCATCTAAGACCCAAGTTTGCATTTGGGATTGAAATAACAGCTCCTTGAATTTATATAAGCTCCGTAGGTTGATCATAGAACTGTCTATAGTGATTTTCTTTTTTATTTCTTTTTTCATATTTCAAGGTGCTAATTAGACATCAGATCAAAGGAAAAGACGCTACAATGGCACAACATCTCTCGACCGTGTCCTGGTCATCAAACCGAATCGATACCTTCGGCATTGGCACGGACAATGCCTGCTATCACAAGTGGTGGGACGGCTCCCGCTGGGGAGGATGGGAGTCGCTCGGCGGAACATTCAGCAGCCCCGTCGCAGCCGTGAGCTGGGAGTCGAAGCGGATCGACCTCTTTGCCTCGGCACGGACAACGCCTGCTACCACAAGTGGTGGGACGGCTCCCGTTGGGGCGGGTGGGAGTCCCTCGGCGGCGTGCTGACCAGCTCCATCAAGGCCGTGAGCTGGGGTTCGAACCGCCTGGATATCTTCGCCCGCGGCACGGACAACGCCTGCTACCACAAGTGGTGGGACGGCTCCCGCTGGGGAGGATGGGAGTCGCTCGGCGGAACATTCAGCAGCCCCGTCGCAGCCGTGAGCTGGGAGTCGAAGCGGATCGCTTCTTCGCCCGCGGCACGGACAACGCCTGCTACCACAAGTGGTGGGACGGCTCCCGCTGGGGCGGGTGGGAGTCCCTGGGCGGGGTGTTAAACAGTGGCGTTGAAGCGGTCAGCTGGAGCTCGAATCGCCTGGACCTGTTTGCGCTCGGGACTGACAATGCCTGCTATCATAAGTGGTGGGACGGGTCCCATTGGGGTGGCTGGGAGAAGCTAGGGAACAATACGTTTTTCTCTGCGATTTCCGCAGCGTCCTGGAGTGCCAATCGGCTGGATCTTTTCGGAGTTGCGACGGACAAAAATGTTTGCTTGCATAAATGGTGGGACGGTCGTAGCTGGGAAGGGTGGGAGTCTCTCGAAGGAATCCTGATCAGTGAGCTGAGGAACTATTAAAAGTTATATAAAAGTATTGTGAAAGCGATGTGGGTATTGCTAGGGTTGGCCAGGACGGCCAATATACGGGAAATCCTTTGGGGACACCCCTGCCACCAAACGACGAAACCATAGAGAAGTATTTAAACACCTCTGCTGGAGTCAAGGCTTATATAAATAAACTATAAGCTATGTTATTAAACCAAAGAGCTTCTGAATTCCACAATGTTGAGTCGACCGTAATTTTAATTGAGTGTCTGAAATTCTGAGCACCGAACGAGCGTTGACTGAAATCCGGAAGGATCAAAGCAGAGCAGTCTATGTCTAATAACAGTTACTACAGACCTTTTTAGGATCTAACAGATAACGCTTGATTCCAAGTACGATACACAGTCACACTACAATCGACACGTAGCAGCCCGTCAATAGGCCTGACTAGACTACTGTCAGTCGAGGCTGAAAAAGTGGTAAAGCTGTCTAGAAGAGTTGTTGTACATGGCCATCCTGATGTCATTCCGATTTCGACTCTCGCCCGTAACGGAAAGCCCTGGTCTGTAAGTTGGACATTTGGTCTAAGCAATCGTTGGCCATCGACGCAGTTGCGAATCGAGGTGAGGTTCAGTTTGCTTCAGCAGCCTAATTGAGATGTAACGACTCTGCTCATATACATAACAGCACGGCCACCGCATTTAAGTGAAACTTAAGATATTGAGCTCCTATATAATCTCCAATACAATTAAGCCATCGAAGATAACATATTTTGAAAGCTAGGATATCTCGTGACGATGATTCTTATATCCAATCGCGCGAAATGCTGTCAAGGGGAACCACAAATTAGTATTTTCAGCGCTGCATCAATCATTTTCGCGATTGAGCCGTGACACTCAAAAACTGCGAACCCTCTCTTTTCAACGTCCCCTTCTCTTTCTGCCGACCCCGTCTCTTATACTACGCAGATGTGAAGACGTTGTCTCGCAACTTTCTTTTTTTTCTTCTTTATATTTTTGGCTATTTTTTTCTGCAGTCATTTTCTCTGCAGCCAAATTTGTTGCTCTTTATTCACCCGTACGTACACGACGGGATGGTAACCTGCACAAGCGTCCCTGTGACTCTGCCCCGAGATGGCCCCTTAACTAAGACTACCATCAAAGATATGGTTGGAATATTTGTCACCGGCAAGTGGTGAATGGTGCATCCAGAAAAACTCATAAAGAGGAATGCTGGAGCAAACCAAAACTATACAATAGAGCGACCAAAGACTGATAATGATGCGGATCCAGGACCTAACAAGGTTTTCCTCAAGTTCCACGGCAAGTTCGACAGAATAATCGAAGTGTTCATGCCCTTGGCTCCCAACAAGCACCAGGAGACACAGCTTTTTCACGTTTACGGTCGGTCAGGCCTT
The DNA here is from genome assembly GCA_009176345.1 of Aspergillus leporis. Classification (NCBI taxonomy): domain Eukaryota; kingdom Fungi; phylum Ascomycota; class Eurotiomycetes; order Eurotiales; family Aspergillaceae; genus Aspergillus; species Aspergillus leporis. The sequence goes on along the minus strand of ML732527.1, from coordinate 3,097 downwards.
GGTGCCAAGGTTTACGGGTCCTTCCAGACGAACGACGGCACGTTGGGAAGAGTGGACGAGTTTCTGGATGCACGCGATTTAGAGCCAGAAGATGTGGAAGACGCAGGTATCAGAGCCACTGTGGCCAGAGGGTATGCCGCTGTCCACGCCATTGTGACGACTTAGGCCAGGCTTGGTAGCCAAGCCGTCACACGGCTATTGATTGATCTATTGATCAATGATCTCTTTGTGAAGCAGGGCTTTGTTGAAAGCTATGGAATATGATAGAACATGGTAGAAAGTCACACAACTCTGGAGTTCTTAGTGAAACAAAGGAAGTCTGAAACAAAGACCAAGTATATACAAATATCTGCTTGATTCTCTACTTCATGATCTTCCTTTTCTTCCTCAGAGTGGATATTTTAGTTAAGAGCACCAATACTATGATATCTGCCTTATCATTTCTCTTTTGATTTCTTATATCCAGTTATTGCTTGGTTCGTCACAGCCATGAAGACGCAACTGGAGGAGAAACCGGTCCAGGTCTCTTACAACGTCGTCACCAGGCAGCTTGAAAAGTATCACAAGATGGTCAAGCCTAAAAGGCTCGCCTATGAAAGGGGCGTTAGCATGGACGATCTTGCCGCGAATGGCCGGTCACAAGAGGAAGCAGAACATCTAGTCCAAGACATAAGTAGTATATACGCAGTTCCCAAGTACTTGCTAACTGATTATAATAGATACAGCATTCGCGCGCCAGTACCCGCGGGGCAAAGAGTAATACCAAATCAGTCTTTTTGAATTGCTCTGTGAAGAAGTGGGTGTGGAAATACTCTGAGGTTCAGATATGCCAATATTTAAGGCCAAGTCTTCGTACATTGCATCATACTTATTTAGATGAGACAATGTGGTCAGACATACAAAGCCTTCGAAGGAATATTACCCTTATTGAGGATGATATTCGGAAGCGGAATGCCTATAGATAAGTACTTTGTAACTGCTCTCCAAGCACTTGCTAAGTGTTTCTCTTATAGTCTTTACCGCTCGAAGAAATCTTTCTTCCAGAGAGGGCATTCTTGTATTGAAACTTTACCTTCATGTGCGCCTAGGTTTAGGCGCCATTTCTACTCTATAAGTCTTTTCTAAAGTGCTGCGTAAGTACTTGCTAACTGGTTTAAAGCATATAAATAATGAGCATCAACCCTATATTGGATGTGTAAATGCAACGCCTGATTTCCTACAAAAGGATTATTATGGCTCTATTAAGGGCCATATATTAATTGATCTTGATTTTTTGGAGCAGTTATTCAATGAATCAATTTTATCATCTCAAGAAGAATGTGGAATCATTGAACCTCTTACATCTCGCCGAAAATATTGTGGTAAGTGTTTCTCAAGCACTTGATACCTGGTTCCCAAGTGCCTACAGAGTACTTAGATTTTGATCATATTCAGGGACCTGGTAGACTAGAGCTGTTACGGGGTCATTGCAGATCCGTTATTAGACCCACGCAGTTGGGGCATCAAGCCCCGATGATCGACAGAACGGGTCGGCAGAACGGATCAATAAAAGGATCAACATAGAATGGATCGGTCAAATGGATCGGTTGAATGGATCAGTCAAAAGATAAAAGAATTACATGCAGCTATATCTAGTTCTCTTCTTCAAGATTTAGTTTTGTTGCAATGGGACCCCTGCCTTGCCTCCACTTATGATTACTTTCTCAATTGCATCGTTGGTTCTCTTGCCTGGTTGACAGGTTGATCTATACTGTACCATAGATCATAACAAGAGCATCTAAAGTGTAGTGTTATCTTCACTGTATTAGTCCTGCTTGATGTTAAAAACTCTCCTTTTATAACCTTTACATCTCATGGGATTCATCAGCATCCGCCTCCCCCACCACATAAACCACCAGAGCTGATACTAAAAGGAATTGGGGAAATTATTAAACAAATAAGAACCCTAGCCTGACATTAGATAAGTATTACTTTATTAGATAACGATAAACTACTTGTTAATCAGTTACTAACTACTTATTAGCATAGTTCCTCCAAAGTCCAGAACTTAAAGCCTTTTGCCAACAATATAATGCCTCGACACCAGCTGAAATTCACACCTCGTTCTCTAATATTAACCATATCTCTGCGATTATACAAAAACAGCGCCTTCTCTCATATCCAGCAGGTCAACATTTCAATGAGGTTATATATCTTTTCAACACTAGTCCATTCATCTAGGTATGTACTTCTTAACCGCTCCGCAACTGCTTGATAACCAGTTATAGGACTATATTCAAGAGAAGTACCAAGACCCTAATAGAATCATGATTCTATACGTCTTTAGAGAGCAAATCAAGCTCTTGACAACCTTAAGCTCTTTTGAGGTTGATATGTCATACAAGCGAATCCGCCAGAAGGATTTAAATAAAGTTATTTTTACAACATTTCTTCCCAACCATAGTAAAAGTAGGTAACTACTTAAAATAGTTTCCAAGTACTTGCTAATTACTTGCTATAGTTATTATGCTCTTCCGTGTCTTTACTAGCCAAGAAACAACAGAAGGCTACTATCTTCTATTTAAAAGGGTCTTTACTCTTATTCAGAAAGTTACTGGCCGCCCTATACAATTTAACTCAATTCATTCTAGTGGAATCTACGCAATTATTGTTGATATGGATACAAAACAGTATACTGGTATGTTACTGCTTGCTAAGTACTATAGAAATACTTACAAACTGATTAGGACTTGATCAATATCTTAAAAGAATTAACCCCCTTCATCAACCGGTCTTATGTGTTATGATCTATGATGCAGTATAGATCAACCTGTCAACCAGGCAAGAGAACCAACAATGCAATTGAGAAGTAAACATAAATAGGGACAAGGCAGGGGTCCTATTGCAACAAAACTAAATCTTGAAGAAGAGAACTAGATACAGTTGCATGCAATTCTTTTATCTTTTGACTGATCCTTTCAACCGATCCGTTCGTCCGATCTATTCTATGTCGATCCTTTCATTGATCCGTTCTACCGACCCGTTCTGTCGATCATCGAGGGCTCAATGCCCCAACCGCGTGGGTCCAATAACGGATCTGCCATGAAACCCCGTAACA
>ML732526.1:0-15912 GCA_009176345.1 Aspergillus leporis | reverse complement strand
AAGAGAGCTTCTAAGAGATTGCCAAAGAGACTATGAGTTCAGAATAAAAGAATATGATCATATAACTAAGGGTTTAACTCTTATTATTATAATTATTCAGAATTCTATCTCTTATCTAAATAAGTAAGTGATTTTACTGGCTAGAACTGCCTATCAGCAACTGAAAATCCTTATATAAAAATTGGCACCATCAACAGAATCCCGAAAACGCAATATAATCCGCCGATATCATGATCTTAGGGGTCAGGCAACCAAATACCCTATAGAGACCTATATCTCTATGTGGGAGAATCTATACTCCGAAGCATCAGAACTTCAAATTAATAAAGTTAATCCACTAATTAGAGCTTTATACGACTTTCTTGAAGCTATTTCAGGGTTTCAATCATACTTTTTGACACTATGGCAAGATAAATTGACTGAAAAATCTGAGAATAATGAATCAACTCTATTATTTTTTGATGTGATTAAATAACTATAAGATTATGTCAAGCTAAATTCTATGAAGAAATCAGCCAATCAATCAGCTAATCAATCAAGGATTGCACATGCAACTCTAAAAGATATATCAGAATCAGGGCAAGTTCAAAATAGCTTTAAAAAGGCTAATTATCTCTATTAATCTAAGCTAGATGAAGGGAATCATTGGTTTAAAGACTGTTTCTATATAAATCTAGTATTAAAGAAACCAAAGGATTGGACATCTGATCTAGATGTCTTAGAATGCTTTAAAAAGACTAAGTAGAATCCTAAATTTAAACAGGCAAATAATAGGGCTATTTAAAAGTTTTAATTATCTGATACTGAAAAGCCTAAAGTGACTATGTCAGTTTCTCGGATCAACTGTTTTATTAATTTAGATTAAAGGCTTTATCCTAGATCTACATAAGTCTATGATACTATCTTAAATATCCATATTTGCAATGATCTATTATATTTTAGATTATATAAGCCAAGCTTATTAATAATCTATGTAGGTAATACTCATTCAAAAATTCTAGACTTTGGCACAGCTAAATTTATATTTATAAATACATATAAAACTGATACTATCTTTAAGCTTAAAAATTGTGTCTATGTGTTTAATTTTTATATTAATATTATATCATCCTCTAAAACTAAGGATGTAGAATTATTTATAAATTATAAAATTTTATATCTAGAAACTCTAGACTAAAAGCTAGTCTATAAAATTAAGAAAAAACATGAAATCTTATTAATTAAATAAAATATAAAATTTTATTTATATAAAAAGCTTAATAACCTTAGTCTAGAGTAAACTACTAAGTCTTAGTTATTTGCTCTAAAATCTGATTAACTAATCATATCAAAAGCTTCACCGGAATTATGGTATTATCGATTAGGACATGCAGAATAGGAGACTATATAATATTTAAATTAAATAATTAATAGTATTAAATTTAAATCAATAATTGATAAATTAAATTCAAGCAATGCCCTACCTGTTAAATATCAAACTCAAAAAAACAAATTTCTAGAAGATTAATAAATCAAGGATCTACATCATTTAAAACCATGCATTGGGATTTAATTTATTTGAAAAAGGGGATCAGAAACATGAAATATATTAGTTACTTATACTATCCCTATTTAAAATACCATCTTGAGAAATCTCTAAAATCAAAAGATCAAGCTTCTAAATTATTGAATTTAATATTGAATTTGATTAAAAATTAATTTAAAATTAGTTTTAAAAGATTCTATTCTGACCAAGATAAAAATCTTAATGATTTTTATAAAATCTACAGATCTGATGGGATTATTATCAATCAAAGCCCTATAGGGCAACCAGAGCAGAATCCCTATTCAGAAAGATTAGGAGTGTTAATTACATAGAAAATATGGTTTTTAATAATTGATTTAGGTCTACCTCATCATCTATGGTCTAAAGCAGTAAATATAATTATTTATATACTAAATTAAACTTCTAACAGGCAACTTCAATAAAAAACTTCATATAAAGTCCTGTATAAGGCTTTATCTAAGAAGCTAGGATATATATCTTCTAAACCAGATCTTTCTAATTCGAAGAGATATAACTCTAGGGCCTATACCTAGATTACTAGTATACCAAGACTTGAAAAGCTCAAGTCAAGAGCTTTAATTAACTATCTAGTAGGATATGTTGCTCTAAATATTTGGAGAATTTGGATTCCTTCGAGGAATAAGGTCATTTCTGCCTAAGATTATATTTTTAATAAATCAAAAACATATAATCAAGAGCCTGGTTAAATAGGTTATTTTTATAATAAAGATTTAGAACATGACCTTAAAGCTTTAAATTAATTAAAATTTAATAAAATCATCAATTCTATAAATATAAGATTAAATTTTAAAAATATAGATCTATCTAAAAGTCCTATCTCTATTTCTGATCTTGATAAATTTGATTATGAAGAATTCAGCCATGAATCACGAGCTGAATCACTATCTGAAACCCAATCCATCTCAAGTTCAGAGACAGAATCAGTTCAAAATGAGACAAGCAGCAACCTCAGCTATTCAGACCAAATACTAGATAATTAACCAGACATGCCTGCTACTTCGAAACCTGATTCACCGCCTCATGTGGTCATAGATAATAGCCAGTTCAATTTTAATAAATATAAAAAGGACTATTATCAATCAAACTTTATAATTAGTTAAAAAAGAGATAGATCAGAATCACCTAATTTAGATAATTCTAAAAGACCAAGAAATTTTACTCTATTTACTGAGAATTCTGAGAATAATGATTTTAAGCTATTTTTCCAAGCATTCTCAACAGGTCTACAAAATATCAAAAAACTACATAAAAATGACCTGTCTTCTAAATTATTAAACTGGATAGAAATGCTAAAACATCTATTTAAAAATAAATAGATAAGAGTATATAATATTAAATATTAACAACTAAATCACATGAACACATGGACCCTAATTTTAAAGAATTTTATTAATTAAAAGTCCTATTATTAAAATAGATTTTTAAATATAAATTTGTAAGAATTTCTATTAAAATTTAAAGCAAGAATCTATATACAGGATAATTTATAATTGATTAGTAGTCTAGAAATTAGGGTAACTATTTTGACTATTAGAATCCTAAAAATAATTCTAGTGTTAGCTATAGCTTTTAACTTGAAATCAACTTAATTAAATATAGTAAATATTTTTTTTAATAGTTTTATTAATAAGATTATTTATGTTTTTTAATTATCTAGATATAAGCCTAAGTTTAAAATACTAAGATTATACAAAGTACTTTATGATCTAAGACAAGTATTATTTTTATGATAAAAAAATATTAGTTAAATTTTAAAATATCTAGAGTTAAAACCAATTCTTGAGGATCCCTGTCTATTTACAAATAGCTATTTAATTCTTATAATATATATTGATAATATTATCATTCTATATCATATAAGGCACTATGATAAGATGCTTCAATTGAAGAATTCATTGCTTTCGACATACAAAATGAAGGATCTAGGTCAGATGACTCAGTTTCTTAATATAAAAATATTCAGGGACAGATCTAAAAGAAAACTTTGGATTTCTCAGGCTGATTATATTAAGAAAATTACACACCGATTTTATCTGACTAACTAAAAAGCATCAAAAACACTATTGTCATCTAAAAGCCTATATAAAGACAAATCAGAGCAAGAATATCAAGCCACAAAATTATTTATTCATCAATATTAGCAAAAAATCAGATCAACTCTATATATGATAATTATTTCTTGATTTGATATAACATAGGGTTGTAGACTACTATCTAAATTCTTGCAAAATCCTACCCCCAGGTATATAAATATAATTAATTAATTAATTATATATCTATATAATCACAGGCACATAGTAATTAAATATTTAAGTAATCTAAATAAAGATTCTAAAAAGCCTATTTTTCAAATGGCTGGTGATGCAGCATTTGTAGATAATATTGATAAAAAAAGCTCTAAAAACTATATTTACAAGTTATTTAGCAGACTAGTTGACTGGTTAGTTAGAAAATAGAAAATAATTATATTATCTATTATTAAAACTAAATTCTTAGTCTTAACTAGTGTAAGCAGGTAGTTTCTATAGTAAAAATATCTATTTAAGACTTTAGAATTTGATCTTGAAGAAAAATTTACTATTTAATATAATAATTAATAGACTATTGATCTTCTAACCAAAGAAAATTTTGTTTTCAAGACCAAGCTTAAACATGTCAATATTTATCAGCATTAGCTTAGGCAAGAAATTAAAAAAAATCTATTAAAATCTTATGGATTTTAACTAATTAGATAATTGTAGATGGACTAATTAAATAGCTTATTTATCTTAAACATCAAGCCTTTCTAAATTATCTAAATATGAAAGACATCTCTGAAAAATTTAAAAAAAAATGATTAATTTATTTTCTATCATTTTTCATTAATTCTCTACTAATTTTATATTAGTTCCTGTTTTTTTATTTTTCTATAGTTTTAATACCTAGAAAATTTCTAGATATTTAAAACTAGAAGAGTGTATTAGAAATAATATTATATAATCTAATATTATATAATGATATTATATTTCTTAATTATTTTATGCATAATCTATACAACTGTATTAATCTATTTTATTATTCTATTTTTTATAATTTATAAATTTCTATACGATTGTATGCAATTCCATTGCATAAACATGACGTTATATTAATCACACGATCTAGATATCAAGTCTATCATTATTTAATATAAATAAACCTATAATACCCAGATGTTCTAAAGATTAAATTACTCTAATTAATTGTTCTAATTCAATTACTCAGATCAATTCATAGTCAATCTTATTATTCTTATTTATCTACTTATTAAATCTATCTAGTCAATTTATCTAGTTTTAAGGATCTTATTTAATCTTATCTTCTTAATCTTATCTCTATCTCTATCTTCATCTTATCTTATCTTTTTGATCAATAATTCCCCTGACTATATGCCTCTGGAAATCTAGATATATCTTACCTAGACTTTCTGTCAATAATTAATTTAAAAAATATACATATTCTACTAATTATTATATTTAAAGTAAGTTATTAATAAATTTTCTAGTTCCAGGAATCTAAGCTAGCTAAAAACTAGTAAATTATAATTAGTTAAAATAGCTAGATAACTAATAAAATAAGTCTTTACTAGTTAAAAATATTTTTAAACCATTTTCTAAGCGCTATATGACTGGTGCTAAGCGGTTACTTATTTTAGATGGACATAGCAGTTATTTATTTATTAATTTTAATAAATTCTATAAACAGAATATAATTATTTGTCTTTGTATATCTATATATGCTTCACAGCTTCTTCAACCACTTGATGTTAGTATTTTTAACCCGCTTAAACATGCGTACGGAAAGCTTCTAGAAAAACATATAGTTGCTGGCAACAATTATATTAATAAAGAATATTTTTTATCTCTATATCTAGACATGCGAGCTGAAGTATTTACTTTAGCAAATATTTATAATAATTTTACAAGAGTAGGACTAGAGCTATTTAATTAAAAGTAAGTTCTTTCTAAGCTTATATTTTAACTACATATATTAATATTATTACTAGTTGAAGGCTTAATTTCTTTTGTTTTTTAAATTTTTCAAAATACTTACCAGCTAGATTGCAAGATCTATAATTTATAAAATAATTTTAATAATAAAAAAAGACTTTCTAGCAGACTAATTATTTATATTTAATATTTTAAAAAGACTATATAAATAATAATAAATACCAACCTTTTTTTACAACAAGAATTCAAAGCTTTACAAGCTAAGAATAAGCAAAAAATTAGAAAAAAAGCAAGATAATATATTATATTAGAAAATAATACTCTTTTATTTATATAAAAAGACCAAAATTATGTTTAGCAGCTTGATATATTATTTAATAAAAAATCTAATAAATCTACTTTAATATCTTACTAATAAGCTCTACAATGCTATAGTGATTATAGGATAGTTAAATATATTATAAAAAATTATTCTAATAAATAGCTTTATATTTTAATAAGATTTAAATAAATTAAAAATTATTTTATAATTAAAATCTTTAAATTTCTTAAATCTCACGGAGAAATTGGACCGCTCGGTGGTATGGACCGCTCAGTGGTTGAAAACGTTATAAAGTCTTTGATTACATTATAAATTGATTAATTATAAATATATTATTTAGAAAATCTTAAGGACAGTTCTATTCTAGTATTTAAATAATATATAATAAAAATAATAATCTTTTTTTCTATAGCTGCTATTTATAACAAGAGTTATTAAAATAATTAAAATAAATAATATATTACTAATTTTTATTAAATCAGAATAACAAACCATCTGTTTTAAAAGTTGTAGAAGTAGTATTAATAATAATAATTTAAAAAAATGACTTGTAATTTACTAAACAACATGTAAGAAGCTAGGATAATTAGTAAAGATTTAACTATTAAAAAAAATAATTCTTAATAATAAACACAAAGGCACGACGTAAGACAATCTTGGTAGCATCTGGCCAGGTTTGACCATGTGCTTTGTACAAGACGCGTTCAAACGTTGCAATAAAAACAGCCAGGTTGTCATCTCCTAGCTTCAAGCTTAAGCTGATCTGTTATGGAATCTACAGTACAGGGTAGATAGCCTGTTGATCAGGTAAGGTTCAATGGAATGAGATGAGAGAAGCAGGTGAGGGGTGCAGGCAGAAACATAGTATAGATTCAATACAAACAACAAACTGATTCTTGGGGTCCCTTGAGTTCTCCAAAATCAAGAGGTCTTTTAAGTACATTAGGCAATGACGTAACATCACATAGACATGAATGATTCGGGACAGAGTCGTCCAGGCTTCGTTATTTAGTCCTTGGCTGCAATGAATATCTATGAAGATCCCTGACGATCCTGAAGATCCTGGATGCCTTAGGCCATCAAAGAAAGGAAATCCGTAACATGATCTAAGATCAATCGATGATCCCAATTGCTTGTTTCTTCCGCATGGTGTAGCTGAGATAGAATCATAGCTTGAATATTGATATCTAGATTTGAATAAGCATAGTAGAATTAAGCTATGATATTATTAATACTTTCTTCCTTGATAGTGAGTTGGGCGTTGATTGACAGTAACCATGTGTCAATTTTAAGAATTTAATTACTAAACTTTCAGGATCTGGAAGAAATGTTTTTGATAATAATTTAGTTTTAAGACTAAACTACTTAAAATTTGTTAATTTTTGCTTAACAAGCTGGTTCTTATTGCAAAGAGCCTGGACAGCAGCTTTAAATTTAACATGTAGATAAGTAAGTTAAGTATTTCTAAATTTTTTTAAAAAAAAAGAACAAGAAAAGAGAAATATAGAATTGTTAGAAAATGATTAGTAAAAACTAGGTTATGAACTTTTTATAAAATGCACGTGCGTAGTAAGTGGCTTGTTATTAGATATTCAATAGATTATATAATAAAAAAGTTTGTATAAATTTTATAAATAGAATAATATATTATATCTAGTATTAATATCTTTAACTATAATTTATATAAAAACACTAGACTCTACGCTACACTAATAGCTTGATTTAATTATATGTTTTATTTTATCTCTACTTCTTATTATGCCTCTAAGACCCTGATATGAGCTTCAGGGTTATATTGTATTATATTTTTTATAAGTACTAATACAACTACAGTTCTAATAACCACTATATATATAATAATAAGTAAAAGTTCTTTATCTTCTTTAAAAATCTGAGGATTCAACAATTGTCGCTCAAGATGCTTGAATCTTTTATTTTTTAAGACCTTAAGGATCAGTCTTAAGATTTATTTTATTTTTATTATAGTAAAATATTAATTACCCTGCAAGATATCTAGACTTATAAATATAATATTAAGTTACATTTATTAAATATCGCCGCCCCGCGCATCTATCGATATTTAAATATTTTTTTATATTTAAAGATTTAAACTTATACCCCTTCTAGGTGAGTTTTGCTATAATATGATAATATTAATAAATTTTTATCCAAAATTTCTATAAAGAAGTTTGTATATTCAAGAAGAAAATTATACATTTTTATTTAACAATTATCAGGGCAATTATTTCAGAATAATTCTGATTTTAATAATAAATCCCAAGTACTTATACTTTGAATTTTGAATTTTATATTTGTTTCTATCCAATTGTAGGCCAGCTTCTTGTAATTAATTTATACTTGGATATATATACTTAATATTCTTTTAGAAATCCAGAGGAAAAAATCAGAATTTTATTTAAATATTATAAAAATAAACGTATTTAAAAAGTCTCATAATACCCAGTTAATCTATTATTAAAGAACATCTAATATAAATTCCAAATTGTGTGAAAGACTGTCAATTTGTCTTTCATAGTGATTTTTATTTATAAATAATAGTAAAAATATCTAACTTAATGAACCAGCCAATGTGTTTAAGAATTCTATTAATTAAGAGCAGTAGATAGTAGGTAGTCCTTTTTAATAACAGTAGTAAAAAATCTAGCCATATCAGAATTATAACACCTTTATTAGATTTCTTAACCAGTAGTATTAATGTTACGGTTGAATCAACCATGTGCGTGTTACGATTAAATCAACTATGTACGCTACTATATATATTGGTTTTAGGCATGTCAGCCTTGACAGCTGACATAGTTGTCTTTTTGGCCCAAGTTTACGATCATGATGTGACCTAGGAATGATCCGTAACAATTAAGATAATAATTAAAAATTATTTATATAAACTGTTTTTTTAATAGTTTAATAAGGGGTTTAAAATCCAAAGGACTAGAGTTATTTTATAGTCTATTTTAAATTATATATAAAAAACTTTTATATTTATATTCTAATCTCGAATACTTTCTTACTGTCTTATTAAAGACTTTGTAGCAAATAATTTGTATGTCATATTTTTCTTCTTTTCCTTCACCCATAGGCGGAAAGGGGCAGCTTTAATGAAGATAATATTTATCTTAGATTCTCTTTCTTTTTATAAGATTATTATTTATAATATTCCTAAGATCATACCTATGCCTTGGCTAAGCTTAGGACTAATATATATTTATTAATTTCCCCCAACATCTAACAAGAAACATGCACTCATAAATTGCGTTTTGCACAGTGTCACGATCTTGTCTCCCACAGGGTCGTCGTGATACCCTAAACCCTTATATTAAACCCACTAGAATATATATATATATTATTATTATTTAAATTAGTATAATAAATTTAAATTTTTAGAATTTAATAATTTTATTATTTTTGTCAAACTAATCCCTATAAAAATAAATTTATAACTTGTTCTCTATTTTTTTTAGTTATTAATTTTACATTATATATTTCCTAATTCAGGGTCCTGAGTATAAGTGGTTTAAAATTTATAGTAAGTACCAATATTTTGAAATTTATATTCATAAACAGGAGTCTGTAAGGATTTTTTAATAAGCAGGTACTGGCTCTATAATGCAAACATCTTCCTTGCTGGCTCCGAGTAGTAATCTCTCCATTTTAGACATCTACTTAGTAATTTAAGATATATATCTAGATTTTTTTTAACTAGACTTAAAGCTATTTTACTGATTTTCTCTCATGTGATCAGCGTTCATATAGTAACTAATTAAATTTTATTATAAAAATAGAGAATAGGTGATTAACTCATTTATTTAGAAATAATAAATTTATATATAATTTTTCTCTCTCAGATATTTGTTACGGATCCGATAGCGAATCGGTCTAGGAGGTACATGATATACCTGGCACCTCGTACAGGAGACCTTGTTCTTTGTGTAGTATATTTAACTACCAATACATGTTCTTCTAATCACATGACCCCATCTTTCTTATTTAATTTTTACTATCCAGAGGCCGATTTCTTAGGTATAACAGACCCTGTGATTCTAGAAAAAAAAAATAAGAATCAATTTTTATTAATAGAATTCTACTATTCTTCAATATCAGTTGCTTTAATATTTCCTTGCTTACGTATCCTTACCTAGTTGACAGATCGTCTACCCTGCTTAGTAAATATTCTTTATAATTTTAGTCAAAAGTTTTAATTCATTTAATTTAACATATTGTTGTAATATTTTCTTAAAATATACTTATATTACTAGCATATTTATCTACTTATAATGATATTTACATAGCAGCCTGGCTCTCCAGAAATATGGTTAAATATACATTTTATATAATTATAATTATTTCTACTTATTTATATATCAATTTATAATTTAACTTGAAGCTTGTTGAACTATAAATAAAATAATCTCTAGGCTTTTATTACAAGACACAGTGTCGCGCAGTTCTAGATATACCTTAATTTCACAGGCTGTATTAACACACTGGCTTGATCTGCTCAATTGTTATAATTAGTTTCAAGTTAACCAATATAGATTATAAATTATTATTGTCTATTATATTAAATAAATAGGCATGCATCTACCTGGCTACGATCTTGGATCCATAGGGACTAACAGCCATATCAATAAACTAAGATTTATGCAGGTTACAGGTCGGACGGACGCGTTCTTTAGCTGGGATGGACCGAAAATGATCACGTGACGTAATTTTCAAACTATAGAATGTGTATTATATTTGTATTAATTACCAGCCCTACTTCCATTTCATATCATGTACAATATTCAGAACATACTTATCAATCACTTCCTAAGCACTTAACTAGTAATGATCAATTATCTTTTTATTTACTTACAAAATCTTATATAAATAGATCTAAAATTTTTGAAAATTCATCTTTATTACTTTATATATCAAAAAGCGTTAGATTTTATAAGAAAATATACATAAGGGAGATAGAAAGTGGTTAGAAAGTAATTTACAAGTCGTTCACAAGCAATTCTCAAGTTGTGATGACCTGTATGTCACGTGGCTAGGCGAGTCTATTTCCCACAACACAATAATCCTTGTATGATAGTTTCCTTTTTTATAGTTGAATTTAATTGGAAATACTATTATATCTAGTTATCTATCGTGGAACAGCTATCTATGAATAAGCAGTCATCACACAAGTGCTTAGACTATTGAGATATGTTTAGAACGAAAAGTGAAAATGAAATTCAGACCATATAATACAGTATTTAGAAGCTGAGGTGGGATGTTAAGGGTGCCAAGCCGGGTGGGGCGTCCACCTCGGGTTTTTCAAGGTCCATGTGACCTGTGTACTCGATTTATGTGACGACCTTGTCACCTGGTATCATGTGACCTGTTAATTATTTATAATTAATATTATTATTTAGACCTATTCCGTATTTCTCTCCCCTTCATGTTTAATATTCTCGTATTATCTATATTTATATTAATATTAATTAAATGTTATAATAATTCTAGATTGAATTATTATATAATATTATATAATATAACCTCTCTATTGTCTAATTGATGCCTGATTGGATCAACATTCAGTCTGTCTATCCCTGGAATCTGTTTCTTTGTTTGTCTATTGATTGTACAGCTGCACGCAATAACTAATTCTCACTGATTTTTGATCTTTGCTGCTCAATTATTTCTATTTTATCTATCTGTTCTGCTCTGTTCTGGTTGTGATAGCTTACTTAATAGTATTATTTAATAACTTTTTATCTACACATTGAATTTAAAGCTGCTGACCAGGCTCTGCGCAATGAGAATCAGCTTATTAAGCAATAGTTGGCAAATCTTTAAATAATTTAGTCAGCTAAAAATTAAATTATGAATTAAAAATATATTCTTCTAGATCCTGAAAAGTTTAGTAATTAAATTTTTAAATTAAACTTATAATTCTTATTAATCAATGTTAAACTTAGTATTAATAAAGAAATTATTAATAATACTATAAGTTTAATTTTATTATATTTATCTAAATCTAGAAATTAATATCTAAGCTATGGTTCTACCTCAGCTATACCATGCGGAAGAAACTGGCAATTAGGATTATTAATTGATTTTAGATTAGCTTAAGTAGATCTATAATAATTTAATAGAATTTAAAAAGTTTAAAGATATACTTCTAAACTTGAACTAAGAAAATAATAATTCAACTATTTTATTACAAAGTTGAAATATGTCTTATACAAAGCATGTAGTTAAACCTAGCTAGATGTTACCAAGATCTCTATCTTACATCGCGCCCTCGTGTCTACTATTAAAAATTATTTCTTTTAGTAATTGAATCTTCCTACTGATTATCTTGATTTTTTATGTGTGGTTTAGTTATAGATTCTTCCTTTTCAACTACTACTACCAGTACCAGCCCTACAACTTCAAAACCTATGGTTCGCTATTCTGATTTAATGGAAATTAGCAACATATTATCTATTTAGTTATTTTAATAATCCATATTACAAATAGTAGCTATGGAAAAGAAGATTACTTTTTAATTATGGATATCCCATCTGAATATTGGGCTAAGAACTGTCTCAAGATCCTCCAGGTGGTATAATAGCTGGTTTACAATCTGATCAAAAGCTCTATAACTATTGCATGTTATAAATTTTGGAGACTCACTTACTCTTCTTTTCCTGATTGATTTCAAGGAATTCGGTCCAGTCGCCGAACTTTGAGATGAAGGATGATATGGTAATCTATTATATAATATTATATGATCTATTAATTATCTTATATTAATATTATTTATTGTTAAGACCTATTCCTTATTTTTCTCCCCTTTATGTTTAATATTCTCGTGTCACGGGCCTCACGGCTACCTAAATTGATATTAGTTGAATACTATGATAATTCTAAATTAGGTCATCACATTTTCTGTCATCTTATAATAAAAAATACTAGAAAGAATATCATAATTCAATCAAAAAGTTTATACCAATGTTGATAATAAATTAACTTTTTAGATAAAATACTAAAATAATTGGTGAATTAAACAAAAGTATCTGATGATGAAAATAAAATTATAAATTACTATTCATTATTAATAGTATTGCATTGTTAGCGGTTCTTTATGCTTTTAACACTATTGTTATAATGTATGGTGCAGTATATATCAACCTGTCAACTAGGAAGGGTGTTAACAATGTATTAAAGAATAATTATGAAATGGGGAGCAGGAAATGGTCCCATTACAACAATATCAAATCTTGAAAAAACTAGATATAAATATATACAATATACAACAATTCTTTTGTCCATTCCTGCGGATTCGTCCTGCCGATCATCGAGGGCTCAGTGCCCTTACTGCGTGGCTCTAATAAAGGATCTACCACAGAACCCCGTGACAATTATTTACAGTTGTTATCAGCCTATTTTTTCAGAAAATATCGAGCTTATATTCTCCAGCACAAGAGTTGTCCTAATTGTTACGGATCATTTCTAGGTCACATGATCGTACCTTTGGGCCAAAAAGATCACTATGTCAGCCGTCAAGGCTGACATGCCTAGGACCAATATATATAGTAGCGCAAATAGTTGATTTAATCATGACACTAATTATTAAAAAAATAACTATGCGCCTATTCTGTTTTATTATAGTAGATATCACGGTGTGACCACTAGCTAAGCCGTCACGCGGCCACCGGTTGATCTGTTGATCAATAAACTCTTTGTAAAGCAGGACTTTGTTGAAAGCTATAGAATATAATAGAATACAATAGATAATTATGTAACTCTAGAATATTTAGTAAAATAAAAAACAGTCTAAGATAAAAAATTAGATAGAAATAAATATATACTTAAATTTTTTTTTATGATCTTCCTTTTTTTCTCCAGAGTTAATATTTTAGTTTAAGAGTAGAGTACCAATACTATAATATATGCCCTATCATTCCTCTTTTGGTTTCTTATATTTAGTTATTGCTTGACTGGTTGCATTAACCACTGCGCCACGAGCAAAAGACTATGATACTAAGCCTGCGGCCTAGCACTGCACTAACATATATAAGCTTCAGGCAGGTAGGTGGTCCGCAGGCGCACCGTGCCAATAGATAGAAAGCTGCTTCTTTTTTGTATAAAAACTTAACGTAGTTACGTAATCTACAGGCGACCGAGACACCCAGCCGAGCGAGGTACCCTCAACCCATGAAATCCTGCAACAATCAAATCATCATATTGTCACAAGCTTTCCCTATCAGGTGATCTGTTGACTACCCTGTAATTGATGTTGTTATTAAGGTCTATTTTTTATATTTATTTTTTTTATATTTAATATTCTTGTGTTGTGGTTATTTCAATTAAGATTCACTAAATATTATTATAATTCTAGATTAAGTTATTATATAATATTAAACATGTCACGGGGCCAGCCTGACCTGCCATTCTGCCTGACCTGACCGCCATGTCATGTAATTCTAGCCTGTTTGACTTTTCGTTTGACCTTGATTCTGTTGTAGCTTCTTAAGCTACGTCTTGTCTATCTGCCTGTATATAGCTTGACCAGTAGTAATTCTGCGTATCAACTCTGTTAGCCTGCCCTGCCTGAGCCTACATCCTGACACAAAGGTCAATAAGAAACCTCTGATCACATGTCCTATGGAAACCTAAGCCCTAAAAGGCCTAGATTTCCGACAATATCTAATTTACTTCATCTACACGTAGAATTTGAAGCTGCTGTCCAGGCTCTGCGCAATGAGAATTAGTTTACTAAGCAATAGCTAGCAAATTTTGAAGTAGTTTAATTTTAAAACCAGATTATTAATAGTATACCTCCCAGATCCTAAAAAATTCATTGGTCAAACTCTTAAATTTAACACGATTACTATTAATCAACATCAAACTTTATTATTAAAAAAATATTAATAATACTATAGCTTAATTCTACTATATCTATCTAAATCTAGATATTAATATCCAAGGTACAATTTTACTTCAACTACACCATGTAGAAGAAACAGATAATTAAAATTGTTCATTAATCTTAAATTAACTTAAATAAATTTATTATAATTTAAATAAAATTGAAAAAGCTAAAAATAGATTTCTAGACTTAAACAAGATTACAATCTGACTATTTTATCATAAAGTTTAAACGTGTCTTATACAAAGCACGTAGTCAAACCTGGCTAGATACTACAAAGATAGAATTCTATCTTATAATCATGTCTTTATATCTACTATTAAGAATTACCTTTCTTAATATTAAATCTTCTTACTAATTATCCTAATTTTTTATGTGTTGGTTCAATAGCCTATAAGTTTATTTTTTTAACTATTATTATTAATATTATCTCTATAACTTTGAAACCTATGGTTCGCCATCCTGATTTAATAAAAAATTGATAATATATTATCTATCTTGATTATTTTAATAACCCCTGTTATAAATAATGGATGTTAAACTTGATTAATAATGATAATAATAATAATATTATTATTCTACGCTAGCCCATCAAATCATGTTTAAAAAAAATAAAGTGATATATATACTAATGAATTATCAAAACTTAGTAATTTCCAAAAAAATAGATTAAAAAATAGATTCTAGATATAGATAATCATGGTTTGTTTTTAACTTAATATATTATTATACATAAGATAATAGATTTACAGTATAACCTAGCAATCACAAGGTCCTTAGACCAGAATCTATCTCTGGATCCTAACTTACTAAATTACTGTTAGTATCGATCTATCTCTATAGGACTTTCTGCCCTCTGTTACTGCTTAAGTGTATTCTTGCTGTCTCTGACCACCTATGTTCCCCACATCTTCCCCCGCAAACATGTAAAGCACCTTCTTTTCTTTCTGCATACTTGAAGTTCTAGTATTTAGATACTGACGGAAAGTCTAGGTAAGATATATCTAGATTTCCAGAGGCATGTTGTGACGACTTAGGCCAGGCTTGGTAGCGAAGCTGTCACACGGCTATTGATCGATCTATCGATCAATGATCTCTTTGTGAAGCAGGTGTGACAACTCAGGCCAGGCTTGATAGCCAAGCCGTCACACGG